>PVKB01003459.1:0-195870 GCA_004027205.1 Ctenodactylus gundi | reverse complement strand
AGAGAGAGAGAGAGAGAGAGAGAGAGAGAGAGAGAGAGAGAGAGAGAGAGAACACTGTCCACTGACTTCTCCTTTAAGACTCATCCACACTGGGCTGGGAACAAGCTTTAGAGGCACCTTGTCCAGACACCCAGAGATGAATTAAGCAGCAACTCATATAAAGTATGAAAATCCTGCTGCTTTTGAGCAAAATGTAAAAGTACAGATAACCAAGTTCCCCAAGTAAAAACAGTGTCAGAATAAGTAAAATATGGCTCTGCAGCAAACCAAGTTGATGACACAAATGATAAGGCTAAGGAAAACAGTCCCCAGAAGACCCTACGCCATCCCCCTAAGCTTTTCCTATCAGCTAAACCCTCTTTTACCCTACAGATCCTCCAGCACTACGGACAGCTCCTGCGCCAGCCCTAACTCCTGGGGATTTATCTGCAGGTGTGTTTTTCATAATGAGGTCCTGACTAGCCAACAGCATACCTTAGTTATCCTTGAATCTTCAGTACCTAGTAGTGTGCAGAATGGAGAAACTAATCATCGAATAAATTAAAGAGTGAGTTAGAAAGTAAAGGACGAGGCAGAGCATGGAGGGTCATTCCCCAACAAGTTAGTTTCCACGAGCACAGGCATCAATCATTACAGATATAATGGAAGAAAACTTCACAGATCTAAAAAGAAAATACTTCAGGGATTTGAGGTGAGAAATGAAGAGGGAGTCTCACATGCTTGATAGAGTTAACCAATAAGGAAAGAGGCCAAGGAATACCCCAGTAGAGTGAGGGGGAAGCTTTCAATTTCAAAGACAAAGACTCCTGCAAGCTTTCAAGCCAAAGAGGGGGAAAAATCTTATACGGCATTCTTCAAAAAGATTCTTTGACTTATAAGAATAAAACCTTAAGTGTTTCTGATTCAAAGCAGAAGAAAATGGAGCAGCAGCTGAATTTATAGACAGGGGAGGTTTTGAGAAGCGATTGTCTTTGTTTGTGGCATGCCCTGCTACCCCTGGGAGAAATAGCTTGTCTCTGTAGGATTGCATATCCAAACACTCTAGCCAGCGTGACTGAGAACCAGCCACCTTTACCTCTGTGGGGGTATGTGGCCCCCACAACTCAGGTGCCCCAGTCTCCCAAGGAGCTGCCAAGTGTCCCAGGGAACAGAGGATTACCACTGAGTGGTAGGGTTAAATTAAATTGACATCATAAGTCTAGAGTGCAATGCTTGAGAAGACCTGCTTTCAGACGGGGCCCCAGGAATTCTGATTTCAAAAGGTTGGAGCTTCTCACCATTTCTTGATAAGAGGCTCCTGGTATCTACACTGGGTATGCAGAAGGGGAAAAATGTAGTTAGTGTTGAATGCATGTTTTCCTTCTGAGGTCTGGAATTGGGGTACACTGAGAGTAGAGGCTGCCTGTGAATCAGCCCCCATAAAATCCTGGGGGACCGAGTCATGAGCTGTCCCTACTGCCAACAGCTCCCGGGGTACTGGAGGAACTGACCCATCCTGTGACGCCAACGGGAGAAGACGCTGGAAGCTTGAGGCTGCTCACCCACACTTCAAAGCATCCTCACGCTTTTTGCTTTACCAATGGATTTGGCAGTCCTTTGGTTATAATGAATTATAGCCACAAATACAGCTCTGTGCCGAGTCCTTTTAGCTCCCCTTGTGAGTAGGATCCAACATTCCTGATCTTTCTACTCTACCGCGACACCGCACAGACTGTACTAATGGTCTCCACCCAGGCGAAGATAATGACTTTGGGGTAATTGTGTCTGTGAAACTCTACAGGCAGACAAGCTGGAGAGCAGCGAGGTACGAGGAGGAGGAGCCAGCAGCAGGAATCCCCCACATCCCAGGACTGTCACACAGACATCTTCGGCAGGAGAGAGCTGGACATGATTCTGGAAACCTTCACCAACATGGCTAACAGATGCTCCACATTCTTCTTGAGCACTTCGGTGCCCTGCCAGTCTCTGGGCCAGCCCTGCTGGGGTGATAAAGAGCTTTATAGACTCTCTAAAACACAGACTTTTTTTTCCTCCAGCTGTGCCATCTGGTTGCTTTCCTTTTTGCAGGCAGTCAGCAGAAAAGCTCATCTGTTGGGACAAAGATGGAGGGCTACATGGGTGGGTGTGGGTGGGTGTCCATAACTTTGGGGAGAATGATTGTACTGGCCTATGGTGCCAAGGGCACAGTGTCCCCACCCCTCACTCTCTTCCTTTATCCTCTCGTCTGTTTATGTGTTGGGCAGAGGTGTCTCAAGGTGATCATGGCTGAGAAAAGCCTATGAAAAGCACTCCGAGGTACACAGGCAGGATTAGGTCACAGTTACCCCCCAGGTCGGCCTGGGAACCCACCAGTCTCAGCCCCCTCCTGCCCCATCCTCCCTGCTAGGTCCTTCCTATTGACCTACCTTCCAACAGAGAGCAAGCTAGTGGTGGTCCATAGGACCTCCAGTAACAGAACACACCCACGCCTCTGAGCATCAACACCACAGCTCTCCTAATGAAAAACCCAGTTGCCACTTGGATGATAAAAGGAGCCGGACCCCCTAGGGTTACTAGGGAGACCAAGCGCTCACAAGTCTGCCTAACAATGGGGTCTGAGGGACTTTTTTTTCCTAAAAGTACAATAGAGCCAATCAAAGAAACTGTTCTAATGAGTATCTATCCCTCTGGCTCTGCCTGTAGAGCTGAGGTATCTCTGGAATGTTCACAATATTTATCTGGATATGTAATAATAGGTAGTCAATAAGGGCAACTGCTTTTCCACAGGTCTCCAAGGAAGCCATTCTACTAAAATTGTTGTATTGACGTCAAGGATTATTGAACATTTGCTGCATATGCAAGGACTCTGCAGGTCCTCATTAAGTAGATTTCCAAAGAGAGGAAATTCAGAGAGTCCTGTAAGGGCCGCAAATATTAAGTGAAATCACGATGGCCTGCGTCCAGGCCTACTGTGATGCAAATCACTGTTTTTGTTTGTTTGTGCTGTTTTGTTTTTTCTTTTCTCTGACACAGGATTGTTCAACCTTGGCACTGTCAACACTGTGGGCCACGGGGATCTTCCTGATAGGGGTTGCCGTGCACATTGTAGGTTGTTTAGCGACATTCTCGGCCTCTACCCGCTAGGTGCCAGTAGCACCCCTATACATATGTACAGCACCTAGTGAGTTTCCTAGGCGCTGCCAGTCTCAGGAGGGGGCAGTAAATCCTCCCTCCCGCCATCTCCCGTCACCTATGAAGGCCACTGACCGATGGCTAGCTGCCTTTGAAGCTTTTCCACTCCTGTATTCCGAATCACCAGCTTCAGGAGCAGGATCTGCAGAGAGCTTGTTAAAAATGCAGAATCTCCCGCCTCTGCTCAGTCCTACTGAGTCAGAATCTGCATTTTAACAACATCTCCAAGGTGATCTGTGTGCCCATTAAAGTTTAAGAACTATGGTTCCAAAGCACTGGTACCTTGTGTTCACAGCTGTTCCCCGCAGATTCTCCTGGACAAATTCAGTTTCTGAAAGTAAAATTTCTGCCAAGCTGTTTCTGAATCCAGTCACATTGTTTCGGTAACATTGTTCACAAGATTTTCATAAGAAATCACAATTTCTAACTCTGTTTAGTTGCCACAGTTTTTCTAAAAAACCACCCCCTCTGAAATGGGGCAAGTAGTACCCTGGGATCTAACCAATTCATTCGTCCATTCATCCGTTTGTTTTCACCAAAGACCCCAATGTGAAATATTGGGGAACACTGGAAACAGCATATACCAGTTTGCCAACTGGAAATTCTTTCTAACTTTCTATTTTTTGCATTTCCCAGCATGCAGCTCAGATCTGGACACAGATATTTCTCTGCTCCTCTTTGGTCTCAGCCACCATGGACAGCCCATACCTTTCTGAGAGTATAACCTGGCCTCGCTGCACCTGCAAAGACTCACTAGCCAAGGACCCACCACCACGTGGCAGGGAGACCTTGACTTCCAATCTCTCTGTTGCTTTACTTGAAATGCACAAGCAAAGCCAACAATAATCTTAAGGTTAATCACTGTATTCCCAATGAGAAGAGCTTAGTGCATCATACGATGCTCTAGAGAAAGAACGCTGGGAGGGTTTAAGTTTGGAAATCAGGGTTATTCCTGGCAGGTTTGTTCATGTACTTAGCATATTTTAATCACTCTGCTCACCACCCTTCCCCCACCACAGCATCATGGGCCAGTTTCATCATCCCCAAAGAATTAAGGACAAGAACCGGACTGACTGGTCTTCAGAATGCAAAGCACAAAGCAGCAGAATCACCAGGCGGGGAGGGCCAAAAAGAAGAGAAATACAGGATGAGGGGCGAAGGGAAGACTCCGGAAGGAGGAGCAGTGGCCCAGGCGGTCAGCCTGGGAAGCATCTCACTGCCCGTACCTTCTATGCAAGACATCCTGACTCTCCTCCCAGGTTAACTGTGTCTCTACTTCAGGATAGACGGGAGAGGGAAGAGGAGGCTTATCCGTGATCGCTTCATGGTATCAATGTTTTTCACACACACACATGTTCACAATACACAAAGGTTACATGAAGACTGAGTATTTTTGCACACGTGTGTCGTGCCAACATTACAATCTTTATTCCCTTGCCTTTCTTGGCTCTCCCCCCCCCCCCCCCCCCCACTAACACCCACTATCTTACCCACTTAGTTCTCTGGATTGCCTGGATTTGGGGTTTCCCAATTAGAGCAGCCAAGCGACAGTAACCATCTTCATACACAATGTAGGTGTGTCGTGAGAATCCTCCAGGTGAACAGAATCAATAGGAAGTGCATAGGTGCAAAATTACACAAGGGGATTTATTAGGTAGACTTACAGGATCGGAGGTGAAGGGGTTCAAAACGGCAGTCTGGGAGCCAAGAGATAGAGTATCCAGTAGCTGCTTCAGCAAGAAAATGGAAACCACAGGACGAAAGCCAGGGAGCGGGTGGTACCAGCCTGAATGCGAAGGTCTGGATGGTCACTGTAAAGTCTGCCCTTAGGCCAGAGACCAAAGGAAACGCAGCGAGAGCCCTTCCTTTCTCCCTTTCACTCTGTGCAGGGTGCAATCGATTGGTTAGTACCACCCACATATCAAGGTTGGGCCAACCTACATGTCAGCCAGCCAGCCACACACACACACACACACACACACACACACACACACACAGCTGGGCATTCCTAATCTGCATGCATTTCCTAATCCATTCAACTCGACAAGGCATGACCTACAGCCAAAGTAAAAGCAAGACGTCTCCACTCACAGACATCGCCCCGCTGGGAAGCAGAACACCAATCCTGTATCCTGCTATGTCCACACACACACAGGCTCGCGAAGAGCTCTCCAGATGGAGCATCAGAAGATGAGAGGGAGGAGTCCACTGCTGCACCCGAAATACTGAGGGGAGATGCAGGCAGAACCTCCACCGCGCAGGAGCTTCCGTGGTCTCCAGGTGGCGACTTTTAGTAGATGGACAAAGGAAGCATCCCATAGGGCTGAGCCAGTTTGATTAAAGGTGGACACGTGCCTGGAACTCAGAGCTCTGACAAAGAGATGAGCAGGGTGGCCCACATCCATTGGAAGCCCTGTCCGTGTGGGTGAGACGCAAGAGGAGGCGGCAATGGGGGAGAACGCAGTTTCTGCCAGGTCCTATATCTCAAAGAGCGGATATTTACACCTAGGGACTGTGATCCCTCTACCTGACCACTAGAGGAGATAACCCCGTGGTAGCAAAGTCGGATTTCAAGTTGTCTGAGCCTAAGAATTATAGACAAAAATGGTTCAGTTGCTACAACGAAGCCCTTTCCCGCCACTCACCTCTGATGGCCCACACTCTGTAAGACAATCTCTTTCTTCAAAGCCCCAGCCCCACCCTACACTTGTTTCCGCCTTAGCCTCTCTCTGGGCTCCCTGGTCCCCAGACGCAGCATAAGTGGTGCTGGCTAGAACTCCACCTCCCGGGGGCGGGGGGGGGGGGGATCTCAAGTTCTCTTCCCCCTCTCATCACTCCCGTGGATTCACTTCTCTCATCTGCTTACTGGCACCATTGCAGACTACATTCTTCTCTGTCAACTGCCGTCCACAAGTTGTTGGCCTGGTCACATGGGGGTTGATGTGGGTAGCCATGTTTTTTGAGGAGATCGGTCATCTTGGGCACTTGAACTTGATTTTAAGATAGGGATCTGTTGGGTAGAGACGTGGGAGGAGCGCCCCTGAGCCGAGGAGAAGCACACGCAAAGCCAGCAAGGTTCAGCAAGGAGGAGAAGACTGGCGAAGCACTGAGGACTCTGGGCAGGGCGAGCTCAGGGTGCACGGGCAGAGGGTGGGTGACACACCTGACTCACTTCTGAGATAAAAACAACCAAATCCATGACAGGCAATTCATCAGCGGTCAAAGAGAAAGGTGATGTGAAAATGCTTCGTGGAACATTGAATGAATGTAAATGAAATCCAACAAAAAAGAAACACCAACTCCGATGTACCCCTGTGTTATCATACTTCTCCGGGTCTCTGGCTACCAAAGACCACGTGAAGATGTTTGCGCTTTTCTTGCCTGAGTCCACAGCATGTTCCTCAGGCAAGGAAGATGCCAGGATTTTGGAAAGGCCACCAGCATGATTCTTCCAAGCCCTGTCTCAATTCTGTTGTACTACATGCTACTTCACCAGATCTTGGAAGAGGCACAATAATTTTTTTTTTTTTTTTGAGAATTGTGACAGAGTATTTAACATCAACTGAGTTCCTTTTTTCTGCCGAAGCTGTTCACTGTGCTAGCTTGGGCTCCTTGCCTGGTCAATGTCGAGGACGCTAGGCCAAGCTGCCCAGCTGCATTGGCCAGGGTGGCTGGAGGTCACTCTATGTGGACCCTTTGTGCCAGTGCCTGTCTACTGGGGCCTGCTGGCAAGAAGCATCTCCAAACACTCAGCTGAGAGGTTGTAAATTTCAGCAAGGCTATTCAATATTCATGTAATTACCCCGGAAAGCACATTTGACATTTCATAAATACAGCAGAATATTTAGCATTTGTCTCTCTCTCACTATTACCAAAGCATCCATGAGAAAAAAATAACCCCCAGGGAACCCCTGCGGTGTGAAATGGCAACAGTTATTGAATCTATAAATCGGATGGATCAAAGTCTTGCCTCTTCAACCCGTTCATGATTTGCCAATGGCAGTGAGACCGTGCAAGTGAGGCAGCCTGCTGTCCTTCCTCGTGGAGCGCAACTGCTCCCAGGCCGGAGCCCAGCTCCCGTCAGCAAGGCCTGCAGCTTCAGTCCCTCACGCTGGGCATCTCCCCCAAAGCGAGGCACACAGGTCTGCGGAGCCAACACAACCCAGAGCCAGAGCACGGAGGCCTGGGGCTCCTGGCAGCAGTAGGCACCGATCCTACGAAAATAGCTATTATACTTTATGGTGTAGCGAGTAATGACAAGGGAAAGCCTCTGTACACGATTGGCACAGGCGCATGTGTGTTTTAGGAATATCAGTTGAGTCTGTGGATGTGGAATTTGGACACATGTGCGTGTCATGTCCAGACTGTGTGAGCATGTGCATGATCATGACCGTGAATGGGACTGCTGGCCAGGGTCCCTGCACTGGCTTGCCAACGGGGATCACCTGCATGCCCCTGGAGTCTGTGCCACCTCTTCTCACTGATCCATTCCTCTTTCTGCTTTATTTTATTTTTGTGGCAGTGGGGATAGAGCCCAGGACCTTTACACTGAGCTGTATTCGCGGCCCATTTTCAATTTTGAGATAAGATCTCACTAAGTCTCTATGGGGCCCCAGCTGAGCTCACACTTGCAGTTGTCCTGCCTCAGCCTCCAGAGTAGGGGACGACAGGCCTGTATTAGCAGATCTGGCTGATCAGTTCATTTTTCTAAAAAGTTCTTCCTTCGCTGCATGGTCCCACCCAGGGATTATTTTCCTTTAACCCTTCGAAGAGCTGCCAAAGTAGAAGAATAGACAACCACGTGTAGGACCAGCCACATTAGAAATGGCATCCCAGTACTCCCAGCACCCAGAGGCATGAGGATCCAGGGTTTCAGAGATCCTGGGGTACAAGGAGCCCATTATAGGATCAGAGCCAGCCTGTTACTCCCACTCAGGAAGAGAGTAGGAGCATCAGGAGGAGCTGTAGTGAGTCACTAATCATAAAATAGGGACCGCCACGTCGCCTGCCCAAAGCGGCTGAGATTGGAAAGTGAGGTAAGATATAAAAAGTGTCTGGCAAGAAGCCATGCAGATGGGGCAGCTCGAAAAACCAGCCTCCCCTCCTTGGTGAGGAGCTGGGCCTGCTGCCACGCTGTCCAACAGATCCCTGATTGGCTTTCGCACTCCTCTGTAGCAACTGCTGCCAGATGTGCATGCATCTTGGCCTCTGAACACTACACACGCGCAACAGCTGGAGTCTTGCAGCCACAATGGCACCAGGTGACCTGTTTCCACTCCCTCACGGGCAAGGGACTTTCTACCTTGTAGCTAAGTCAGTGATAAACCCTGTGAGATTCCCACTTGCAGGAACCTGGGGTAAAGGATTCTTGCTGGCCTCGGTAGCATGTTCAAATGCAGAGCCAGGCAGAACCGAGCTGAGGTCTCCTGGGCAGCTGAGGCAGGGAAAGTTGCTCATGAGAGATGGCAATGAACTCGGGTGAAAGCAGCACAGACTGTGAAGTCCCCAGAGGACCAGCAACAACGACCTTCATTCTCTACCCTTCACTACTTCCATGTTTGCTCCTGTCTCCTCCAGCCACTGCTCAGACATCCTCAATACCTGCTTCCGTGTGGGTGGGGCCCCACCGGGTCGGGCCCCACACGAGCCAGTCCCATGTGGTCCACAGTCTGCGCGAGGAGAAGGCTGTAGAACAACTCGAAGCATCAGGATAGCCTAACACCCCTGTGCCAAAAGAGGGCCAAGTTTCTCTTTTACATAAAGTAGAGTATTGCACTGTCATACAGAAAGAAAATACTGAATCACCTGTCAGGAAATGCATGTATTTGAGAACACGGAACTTAGCAAAGTAAACGAGACACAAAACTGAAGTACTGCATGGTTCCACTTATATGAGAAAGCCAAAATAGGAATGACCAAAAGAGCAAAGGAAAGAGGAAAGACAGAAAATGGAGAGCAGGGAAGAGGGGGAAGGGAATGGAGGAGGAGAGAGGGGGTAAAAAAGACCGGAGCGCAATATGTATACGCACCAACTCCCCACGCTGAATGCAACCAATATATTAATGCATACGTATTACAAGCATGCAAACAAAAAGGATGTAGAGGAAAAAAATAAAACTGGTAAATGGCCAGCAAAATTGATGATATACTAAAGACTCCCAAATTCAACATCGCCTCAGAACTAGCCATCCATTTCCCCGTGAAGATGGAACATCAGCACACTGTATTCTACAGAGACACACTACATGCCCATGCCGTGAGAACCTACGACGTGCGTGTATGTGTAAATGACGGTGACAGCAACTGTCTCCCTGGGTTTTTAATATTTAAATACCATTTGTCACTTGCGTATTTCTCCCCCGTTCTGAAGTTTGTCCTCCCCCATAGTTCTGTGACTTTCCGAGGGCATCAGTTTCTGTGTCACCTCTGCCTTGGGGATTTCTCCCCTCCCTCTGAGCATGACTCATCTCTGGCCGGGGTCCAGCACAGGTCCTTTGATGTCTTGCAGACAACATACCCGGGGGCCTTTTGCTGGTGTAGCTACTTTCTCTGAAGAGGCATGACAGCTCTGCACAGTGACCAACCTGAAATAATGCGACAGGAAACCTGGGTCCTCTCGGCAGCGTGGCAAGGCCTCTACTCCCCATGCTGGCTCTTCCACTGTAGGGGTGTTTCTCCAGCTCCCTGGTGCTCCTCCTTCTGCAGGCCTGTCCCCTGCTTTGCTCAGCCCAACACTCCACCACCACCACCACATATCCCCTTACTTCCTCATCTACCCTAGCCCACTCACATGCCCCCACAGAGCCTGTAATTCTACCTCAAAAGCCCATTGCCACCTTGACAAGATATATATGTGCATAAAAGGCTCAACCCCATTGTAAACCTTAAATTTTGCACGTATACATATCAATAAAATGGGGAGGGGACCATTGCATCACGTTCCTCAGTAAGCATGATTTTCTTCCTGAGCGCAGCTGTGCTCTGACACCTAGCAGAACAGCACCTCCACCCCTCTGTGCACGGGCAACCTTGTGTCCTAGGAAACAAACCCACCATGAGGAGCTTGAGGACCAGCTTCTGTCCATAACCTTCCTCCTAGTTCTCTCCCCTGGCCTCTGCCTCTGTCTGCTCAGATACTCTACCTTGACCCCCAAAACAGAAGGTCTACCCTGCACTGCCCAGCTCCTGGCTCCAGCTCCTTCCCTCAGCCTGAAGCATCTAATCTTTCCAATGGTCAAATCCCTCTATTCCTCTCAACTCAACTCAAATATCACCTTCTCTGAGACTCTCCTCTATTTCCTGTGCCAAAGAAGAATTAGAGTCTGCTGTCCCCAAGGTCTTCAAGGCTATGGTAAGAAACAGGACAACTCTTCCTACCAGAACGACAGAGGGCTGAGGAAGCCAGGAAAACAGCAGCTAATTGTCCCCCAACAGAGGGAATCAAGCAATGTGTCAGTCTTCTGACTTGCTTTTCAGCTGGGTATGAAACATCTATTATTAATGCTCAGGATTTTATAATGAACAGACATTCTTAATCTCAGTGCTATACAACATAAGAAAAAGACACACACACACACACACACACACACACAGCCTAATTGCAACAGGCCTGATAATGCGACCTTGCCCTGTAGGCAAAGAGGAGGCCGCCGGTTGTTAAAGGGACTTGAAGAATACCTTGGCCACCCAGACAAGTGTCCCCAGTCTGTGGCTGTCATGAGGAAACATAAGAAGAGCCCAGAACCACAGCTGTGAGCCTCTGGCTGTGAGGGACTCATCAGCTTGGGAGGGAGTTGACACTTTATCCGATGTTTTAATGTCATTTGAACTGTGATATCTTGTCAGCCTCTTTGCCGAAATCAAACTCGAAAGCTCTCATAAAACGACTTCCACTCCGTCGTCGGCCAGTACTGACATAAGGACAAGAGGCACGTGGAAACAAATGTTCACGGCTCTCCTTTGGTGCTGCAATGAGCTCCTCCTCCCTCCATCCTGCCCACGTTCTGGTCTTTCTGGTCTGCAAGATGGGTCTGGAGTCAACACGATGACTTAAGTATGGAGAATAAAATTCCTGGATTGGATGACTCTGTATCCTAGCCTCTGACAGCCACTGACTGTTTGTAGCTAGCAGAGGGTTAGATTTTCATGACTTCGTCATTTTTTTAGACCAGTTTTATATTTCAAAGAAATGAGGCATCATTGTTCTAAACATTTAAAAATAAAGGTTATAAAAATTCTAGTGTTGAATCTCCTCCTCGCCTTCTAACTCATCTACCCGAGTGGAGCAGCGCTATCAGTTCATTTGCATGGACCCACACTCACCTTGCAGATGGTGCACACAGCACATGAACACAGACACACACACACACACACACACACACACACACACGTATGTACAAGGACTGTTCACCACGGTTATACAGAAAGATGCAGATACTATCCATATGAACTGGCGCCTTGATTTCTTCCCCTCAGTGGCATCCAAGGTCATCCCAGCTCATCACAAACTCCCCTCTTTCTTCCCTTTCACAGTAGCATAAAATCCGGTCATAAAAATGTTTTCTGGCGATGTTTAAGGCTGCTTTATGTTTATTTTTGCGGTTGTTTTGATACTATAAACATCACAGACATAAACACAGTTGTACTCATATTTTTTGTGGCTTTCCAGAAGTCAAAATGTACAGATACTTTAAGATGTCCGTACTGTGTTGATAGAATTTTTCTAAGGAGTCAGAAAACTTCACAGTTCATTGGTAATGTATTTTCCTCCCCTTAACTCATTCATTCAGTTATTATCAAGCTAGAGAATATATCAGCATGTGAAAATTCTTGATCTTGTGAAGACATTGGCCTTTATTCCATATCAATTAGGATTTCCTGCTACCTACAAATGTCCCAGTTTCCTTTTAACACAAACTACTTTTTCTCATATTCTTTCATTTACAAGTGAAAGAGACCTAACATATTATATATTCTGATACACATATATAGAGTTTTTTATTATGCAGTCTGAAGATTCTTTCTTAAAATGAGCTCCATTCAACAATTCTATAATTATCCTACATTTTCATTCAGATTTTTCTCCTGTCAAGTAGTTTGACACATGTCTTTAGATATCAATGTCCTAATCCTTTAAATTTTCTTGAGGTGGGGAGGCATTAGGCATGATAATAGATTGGTATTTTCATGGATGTCAGGGTCACAGGATTTTGCATAAGTAGGGTCAGGGAACCTTTGCTAAAGGAAAGAAAATATATGAGAGAAATGAATATACAGAAGAGGAAATAAAAGGAAGAAAGAGGAAAAATACTATCAATCTGAAAAGAAAGAAAAAAGTCTTTAGGAAAGGAAAATGTTATTTTCCCTAGTATCCAAAACGATGAAGCCAGCTCCAGATCTTTAAAGGGCGCTGGGCTTTGGGGTGTCCCTCCTAGTGGCAGCAGCTATTATTCTAATTCTCACTTTTCTTTTCAAGTGTTTGGGCATGGGAGTCAGGTGTACCTGAGGTTACAAGCCTTGATCATCTACTTATTAGCTGATTTACCTTGGAAAAATTGTCCAGCATTTCTGTGCTCATTCTCCCCAGCTGAACAATGTGGAAAACAGCACCTGCCTTAGAGACTGACCATGGGACATCGATAGGACCGTCATGTCAAAGAGCCTGACCAGAAGACAAAGCCGAGATGAACCCACACCGATTTTGTTTGGCCGCGTTCGCCTCCGATTTCCTCAGATTGGCCCATCCCAACATACCTTTACAAGCAGGAGACTGAAGCTTGATGGGGTTCCCACATGTCTCACATCCCTGTCCACTCCTCTCACCCCTATGCTGACTGGAGCCCTCAGGGTGCCAGGTCAGCTGTCCTCGTATGTTGTGGGTAGCCGTCCAGGAGGTGACATCCCTTCATTCTTTCTGGAGTACAGAACTCCTTCAGAAATGGGAGAGTGCTTCGAATCCTTCCTTCAGAAACAAACACTCAGATTTGTTTACATCTCCTAACTGTGTGCAAGTTGGTTGTCAAGCCACTCCACATGGTGCCACCCTGAGACTTCGGCTACGGGCGTGGGCCTGGGAGCAGCGTAAGCATTGGGAAGGCCAGGCTCTGTGGTGCTCAGACCTGGTCCTTTTGGTCCGAATGCATGTTCTCACGGCAGCAGCGGGTTCATCTGCCTGTATCTGCCCTTCTAAAATCCCAAAACTAAACTGTAAGGCTTCACTCCACAATGGCTACCTATTCTCCACTGGTCAAGCCAGGAAGAAGAGTTTTTTTCTAAGGGTCAGGGGAGGATGCCAGGAGTTTCTCATGCTCTATTGCTTTGATTGTTTCCTTGGTAGTTTGTCAATTAGTTAGAAGAAAAGGGCAAGCAGTTGCCTTACTTAAATGACTACAGTATTTTAACTCTGCAACAACCCTGAGAGAGAAACTGTTCATCTTTTTCCAGGTTGCACATGTGGGAGTTGGAAAAAATACGATTTGATCGAGATGGCACTAGTAAAAAGGGGAGTCAGGGATCCAATCTACATCTGGAGCCTGTGTTTTAATATTCTAGGGTGACTTAGCCAACAACAGACAGTGCCTGCTTTAAGCCTCAACAACACGACAATAAAATTACAGTGCTAATCACAGAGAAGCAAGAAGCAATCTATCCTCTGGAATTGTTTTCCAAATATCCAGAGGCTTTATCGAGAAGCCCAAAGGCAAGGCAAGACGCATGGGGCCATGAAAAAAGACTCCAAGGTTGGAATTTAAATGCACAAAACTGAGAACGACTTTGGGGAAAATCTCACTCAAATCTTATTAGAGATCTGACAGTTCTTGTCCAAGTTCAATTGCTCCACTGTTGTGTAAGTCCTGTGCGCAGTGGGGGAGTGATGACCAACACACAGTCCTCATCCACAGAGGGCTCACAGCCTGACGGGGAAGCCATAATGCCAAGACATAGTAAGGAGCCTAAAAAGTACCGCAGGAATGAAGAGAATGATTGATTGTGACTAACAGTGAAGAAAATTCCCTACAACCATGGTCCCAAACTTTTTGACACAGGAGACTGGCTTAGTCGAAGACCATTCTCCCAAGGAAGGGGGTGTGTTTCTTGTGTAGTAAGATGTCGGAGGACAGCTTTGAAATGGGGGACAGCAGCAGGGGAGGGGAGCGAGGAGCAAAGTTCCACCTC
Organism: Ctenodactylus gundi; assembly: GCA_004027205.1. Lineage (NCBI taxonomy): Eukaryota > Metazoa > Chordata > Mammalia > Rodentia > Ctenodactylidae > Ctenodactylus > Ctenodactylus gundi. The sequence goes on along the minus strand of PVKB01003459.1, from coordinate 181,524 downwards.
CTGTCAATCAAGAATGGCATCAGAACTTGATAAGAGCATGCAGACAAGACACGGAGCTTCCCTCGCCACTCACCTGCTGCTCACTGATCAACTCTCCCCAACCCAGTCCTTCCAAAGCCAAGGACCTGTACTGGCTCACAGCCCACAGGTTGAGGAGCCCTGCCCTACGAGGAGGGGTGATAAGACAGTTGGGTATTATAAAAAAGTGTAGCTTCTTGCCATCCAGAAGAGAGAGAAAAGTTCCAAGCGAAAGAAAGAGTGTTCCATTAGTCAGCTTTTTTGTTGCTGGGAAACAATACTCAATATCTACCACCCAATGGAGGAGATGTTTAATTTGGCTCACATTTTAATTAGATGTGGCCCATGGTGCCTGGCTCCAAGGCAGAAACATCATGGCAGAAGTTCCTGGAGAAGTACAAGTGCTTAGTTCATGGACACAGGAGAGCGGAGAAAGAAAGGAGGAGCCAGGGACAAGAATGCACCCTCCCAGGTCACACTCCCAGGGACCTACTTCCAACAGGCCCTGACACTTAACAGAGCATCTGGCTACTGAACTTCTCAGTGGGTGAATCCACTGATGAGAATGGAGCCCCCATGGCCCAATGAGCTTCCTTCCAAAAGTGCCGCCTCTGCACACATGAAACGTTGGGGCCAGGGGAAGTTTTAGATCAGAATCATTACAAACATAGAGGTGAATGACCCATGTGCTACTGACAAGTTTGAAATCTCAGTGTCATCTCACAGCGCAGATTTATATCAATGTAATTCACGTGTCATATCCAAGGTAGGCCTGGTGTGGGCTTGAAATATGAGGCTACACCTACTCCTCTGGTGAACAGGTCACTTCCAAGGTCATCAGGCAGAGAAGAGATTCCATGGAGGAGAAATACTGGCTGTTAATAACCACCCAGAAATAGCACATTTGATTTCCATTCCAGTTTTGTTGTCTAGAACTGGTCTCCGGACTTCCCCTAGCTGCACGGAGACTGGGACGTATTTTCCTCGCTTCAAGAGCTAAAGACTGACATGAGCTAAACCCATCTCTCCAAGAGTCAGTTCAGAAAATGGACTGTCACCTTCCCTGAGTTGCACCATGCCTTGTGAGCACATGAGGACAGTTCGATCTAAAGTAATACTCGGGGATCACTTTTGTCTCTAGGTCCTGTGAACTTTTTCCCAGGATAATGAGTCAAGGAAGGATCATTTGTGATTGCACAAGGAACAAGCAAAATCCCCATACTCTGTTTTGTTCAGACCTTTCTCATACATAAGGAGGCACCCAAATTGAAACCCAGGACGCAGAGACCTGCACTCACCTCTAAACACTGTGTTCTGTGGCTTCCAAGGAAATTCTAGTGTAGAAAAGAACACGAAGAATAGAAGGAAAAATTTTATTCTGGAAATTTCTGAGAGGCAAACTTGGTAATAGCTTGGAAACCTGGTACCTCTGGCCAAATGTTTGGAAATTACTTCTCTGAGAAATTACTTCTCTGAATTCTGCAAGAGGCATCTCACACCAGCACCTGAGAGAACAGTTCCTCTGAGTCACTTCCGGGTGAGTCACTGGGATTCCTGAGCCACACAGCCAACATAAACTGTTCAGGTGGTATCTGTGACTCAGCCTCGCTACTCCAAGATGCCGGGCCTGGCTATCTCATCGCGACTCCTCTGGGTCCACTTGCTGTCTATGGCTGGTCCCCTTGGCCTTCTTAAATGTGCACTTGAGGCACTTTTCTGCCCCTTTTCTGCACAATCCCTTCACACACTCACTCTGTCGTTTCTTCCCTCCTTCGTGCCTGGCAGGAGAAGGGAAGGAGGAACCAGGACACGGTCCTGCCCATCCCATCCCTCAGCAATGCCACCTGAGTCCCTGGGGGACCTCCCAGCCAGCCTCTCGTGTGCCTTCTAATCTCTTCTCCAACCCTCAGTTAGCAGGGAAGCCACAGGACACAGTGGTTAGAGACTTCCAAGTCCTGGGTGCTTAAATTGAGGACTTCCTTAACTAGTAAAAGTGAGCAATCACCTGACCTACCACGCTGCTGAGACTGTACATTGCAGTAACATGCAGAGTGCTTAGTGCCGAGCTCACCACGGGCCACGGCTTCATGCACCGTACCTGTCATCGTTGCCATCTTCTTTATCGTCACCACCACTGAAGACACGCTAAGCTTAGAGCGGGCTCAGCCTCCCCTGAGTCCTGGCCAGGGAGCACTGTGGTATTGTGTAACTCCTCCCCGCGAGGAGTCCCTGCTCCAAGCTCCTGCCCGCAGGACCACCCCTGGGACTGAGTGTCAGGCTAATCTCCACCCCGGCTGCATGGCCACAGTTGACCATCACAGCACACAGAGGGCACACAGACCCATGCCTAGGAAGGCAGGAACCGCACGTGCATGACAAAGAAGTGGGCGGAGCAAGCAGGTACCAACAGAAAGACTGAAATGCTCAGCCAAGCCGCCGACAAGGTGATCGCACAAGCCTCCAGTCTGCGATGGGTGGTCCACCCACAGATGGTACCAACTGCAGTCCTTCTGTCTGCAAAGCTTCTTGAACCTTCCTCTCTAAGGCAGATAAAATTCTTAGAAATATAAGACCAAGGGGAAAGTTTTGAAATCACAGGATACATTGCAGATTTGCCACAAGCGCTTGATTCAGCAGAACTGGTTCTGTGAGTTCCCTGATTGCCCTGGGGACAGAATGTGAGTGAGGTAGGCAGGGCCCTGCTCTCACGGTCTTACCCTTTAGCGAGAGCGATGGATCATAAACAGATAAAGCCATAAATAAGTAATAGAGCTTCAGAGAATGGTAAGATCTACAGGGGAAAAATACAGCAGGGTAATGAGGTGGAAAAGGCTGTAGAGAGAGGGAAGAGACAGGGAGAGGAGCGCTCAGCAAGCGGAGGGCATGCCATGTGGCCACTGCGAAGATGAAAACGCCTATAACCAAGGACAAGGACACACAAAACAGGCAGTTTGGAGAGGGGACAAAGGTGATGTGATTGTCACTGAGTGGGAACGCCACAAAGGAAGGGTGTTACTTTGTTAGAAGCTACTGCGTGTTCTCAGGGGTGACCCAGGTACAGAGCCTCTGAACTCCGGGGGACAAAGAGAGCCAGATGACAGAAATCTAAATCGGAAGCGCCTCTTCCCAGGGGACGGCCCTTTGAGCAGGCTGCCGGCGGCTGTCCCCAGCATTCAGATGGCGAGGCAGCCCGGGCTGCCCGGTTCCACACGCACAGGGCTGGCTGGGAACCAAGAGGCCCCTCTCCTGTTAGAGCACAACAGTCTGTCCTGCTCGCTTGTCAGGTCATAAATAAAGGGGCATTGATCTCCGAAGATGGGCGTCTCTGGCTTTGGTGTGAGCAAAGTGCCTGAGGACAGATGATTGTAACTGCGCAGGAGGCAGCGGCCACCTCCGTGGACTGCCCGCTCGGCAGAGCGGCAGCTGGCGACCTCCAGGGTGCTCCCGCGGCCACATGAAAACCAGCCGGCCAGGACAACTGCTAAGGTCAGAGCCGAGCCCGGGCGTTCCAGAGCCTTTGTTCCTCCTGCCTAATTGTGGAGTGCCTGCCTTGCAGATCAGGACAGAGTGCCACGGTCTTGGGGGCACGGAGAGGTCCAGGTGTACAAGGGCACATTCTCCTGTGAGCTGCAATTAGGAGAGGCCAGCGGGCAGCCTTCTGCCTCTGGCTTCTTCTCGAGGGACATGTGCAGGCTCCGGGGAGGTTTGCCAGCGGGTGGCAGGCATCTCAGGCAGTCCTGAGGACAGGGAAGCCCCTGGGTCACCTGGCCGCAATTCTGGTGAAAGAAGTGGCCGAACTTCCTGGAAGTAGGCACCAACTTGTGTGTCCTGCACTAATGCTTCGTTCTGATTTTTTTTCTCTCTCTCTCCTGGGAGGGAAGTTCAACATTTTACAGTTCTCTTAAGAAAGCCTGTGACATAAACGCACAATCAAGTTCCTCCAGCCTCTGTGGGCTTGGATGAGGGCTGGAGTACAAGAACCACCTCTCGGGAACATTCCTTCCACAAAAGGGTCATGCGACGAGGTGGGGGGAAGGTAGCACTCCTGGCCCTGGCACCGCGACAGTGGCTTCGCGCCTGGTATTTGATGTTATTTTTCCTCATTAAGCTGTGGCACTGCCTCGGCTTCCTTTAAGGAGTCGGACAGGTTGCCCTGGGCGCGCTCACGTCATGAGAGCCATCAAGGCCACACTGTTTGGTTCCAAACTGCTTTTCCAACCTCTGCACAGTGACTCCAGGGCTGTGGAGCTGGATCTCAGGGAAGGACCCTCGCAACACACCAGGCCCAGTCAGGCCGCTTGTAAGCAGCCCAAATGACCTCTATAAAAGCGAAGGTTCAAGAACAGCATTGTGAATTCAACTCAGCCTCCCCTTCCATCAGATTCCAAATGGCTTCAAGAGAAGGGATCCTGGGAGATGAGACAAATTCCAGAACAGAACCTTCTATCGTGGTGGGTTCGAGTGTCACAGCCCTGTGAGGCTTTGGGCTGTTCCCTCCTCCATGGGTCCTCCAGCCCAAAGGTCCTAGGTGGGTCTCATAGTGGGTTCTTCAGGAACCCAGAAGTGCTTGGATGGGACATCAGATAATGTTCCTCCCGACATGAGACTTTTTTTTTTTTATTGTGTATCCTTAAGGAGTACAATATGATATTAAGGGATACACATATACAATAATGTGTTTATGTGAAACATATTCTCATTATCATCCTCTCCACAGCTATTTAACACCCTGTGGAAATGGCCTGTATGAAGACTTTAACCAAACAAACCCAAACAACATGGTTACTATCCCATTCAAATCCTGGCTTAAATGTTCAAAGAATTGGCAAAAAAAAAAAAAACCTACCCGCTATTTTATACCTTTTCTGACGCATGCGTTGGGCCTGGCTCTAAGTAAGACTACCTTTGCTTGGCCCAGTGGGCCAGCCTTCTTCCTTTAGGTGCAGCCTACCTTCTACCGCCGTTTCTTGAGTCTGGGTCAAGCATTCGGCATCTTGTCTCCCAGCCCAGGTGATATCCCCACTCCCATAACAGGGTACCACAGGGAGCACATGACTTTGAAGTCAGGGAGGCCTGTACTCAGTCCATCTCTGCTGTGGCAAGAATGTGACCTTGGGAAGATTGTCCAATTTCTCTGATTCTCTGACTCTTCCTATGGAGGGGGGAATGTAAGGTCTATTATGCAGGGTAACCAGGGAGACTCAAAGGGAGCAGGCATACACAGGGTGTCCCCAAAGCTTGTTAGTTTTTTTCTATTTGGGGGGACACTCTGTCCATTGAATTTAGCGCCTGCATAATTTCCTCATAGTGTTAGCTTTACTTCAAATATTATGACAAATTAATCCTGAGCAAAATTATGTCATAATATTTTGATTTGTATGATAACCTTTGGGACACCCTGTCGAGGACTCAGTGGGTGCTCAGTGCACCACAGGTGCCCCTCTTTAGACTCCCATCCTGCCTGTGGCTGCAGCTGTCTCAGCGCCAGACAGAGAAAGGGACCACACTGCAGCCCCAGGTAGAATCTCCTGTCCTTGGGCTGGTCATGTGCTTTTCCACTGCCAGTAGCTCTTTAGGAGGAACCAATTTCACACTTCCAGATAGATCCACACTCCAAATTGTGTTTGTTTTAAAATAATGAATACTGGCATTATTATCCCCACTGCTCTCCAGGGTACTCTGCGTTCAGCGTACTCCTTTTGCATTAGCAGAGCTTTGCCACAGCAGATAAATGGGCCAGCATCTGAGCAGAAACGCAGGGAACACAGAAAGGCCCACCCCACCCTTCTCCCAACTCTGTTCATCCAACCATCCCGGGAGGTGGCCTGCAAGGCCTCTGGTGCCTGGAGGAGCAGGAGAGAGCTTCACCTGCCTGGGAGTGCTGAGAAGACACAAAATCCAGGCATGATAGACCCTGTTCATCCCTCTGCTTCTGACTCTCAAATGACAGCCAGGGAGGCTTAGACCGGAGAGGTAGCCGGGAAGATGCTGAGCACATGGTGAATGGTACCTAGTGTCAACCCAATCAGCAGAGTTGCCTGTGCATCAAAGACTAGGTGACGTCCAGCTGCTCACAGAAGAGACATGACGGTTTTCAGGGAAGGCGAGACACAGGCCCCTGCCCAGAGCCATCCTGAGCCAGGGGCATCATTGTTCACCTAAATCGCCTATCTTGCTGTAATCTGGAGGAGTTTCCATGGCTCTTTATTCCTGACAGTGAGGGCCAGGTGAGGGTCATGATAGGCTCCTGTTGTCTCAAGGACAGGAAGCTGAGGCATCTTGTCCTGCTCCCCCCCCCCCCCCGCTTTGGGTGGATAGTAGTGGCAGCCACTGTCACCTCCTTCTAGGACAGGCCTGACCGATGAGTTCAGTCAAGAGCTAGGTTGAAGGCTGGGACACATGCCTCATTCAAGGTCTGAGTCATTCTTTCTCTACCCCATTGCCAGAATACCCACGGCCAGGGCAGCTCTGAACCTGCCACGACCTTGGCAGTGCCAGAGGTCACACAATGTCTCCCACAGTATGTATTTGAACGTTATATTCAAGTACAATTCCATGCGTAATCACACAGCTAACCTGGCTTAGTCAAGGAAGGACACAGACATATATCATGCAATTTCAGATGCCCATTCGCTTTTGGAACCACCCGCCATCTTGTGATAGTCTCTACATGAGTATGTTGGTCAAATTTTTGATTCTGGGATTACACTGCACAATTTTCCCTCTGAATTATTTTTCTTCAAAGCACTCATCATTTGAGGCAAGCATTTCAATGTCTATAATTTTGGAGACTTTCCCATTTCTTTTGCTTTTGATATATCAAGAGCCTCAAAAATAAAACTCTCTTGGAATTCCTTTGGCTTCTGGGTGGCCTTGTGAGCACAGGCCTGTCCACTCTCTCCACTTTCTTCCCTAATGTTCGTCTTATGCAAGAAATGATTCTTCCCCGTGACTCGCTTCTCCCTATCTCCCTATGTGTGTCACCTTCCTGCACCTGCGAATGAAGTTCTGAGGTGCTGAGATGGGGTTTCAGCTGGACGTGAACAGAGCCAGTAGCTGCCTGGTGCCAAGGACTCTGCATTCGTCCAGGTGAACATGCTGCCCTTGTCCACTGTGGTGGGTTCCAAGTGGCATCGGAAGTCACGTGTGGCTCTGCCAGGCTCTGCTCTCAGCTCTCTTGAAGCCCTTGCAGGGAGAGATGAGTTGTCAATATCGTGTCTGCATGATTTGATTGTTCCTGAAATCCTTCTTGCCTAAAAAGTCATCTCAATATCTTCAAATAGCCCAGCTTCTGGCACAGCAATATCTGTGGCATGAGGAACTTTTCCATCCACTTGAAATCCCCAATGTGAGGACCACTCCCTGAGCTATGGGGCTGGAAAGATGTGGTACCGAGTTACCACTGGCGGTGATGGGCTGTCACTGCCTCCGTGTCATCCTCACCTGATAGAGACAGCTGCACTCACCCCATGAGACCTGTGACCCAAGCGCGCATGGTTCGAGTCTCCCAGAGCTTCCTGCTTCCTGACTTTGATTCACTCTCCTTGGGTTGCGGCCCAGGACTGTGAGACACATCTCTAGGTCAGTGTCTCTGCTGGCACTTTGAAAAATCCCTTCCTGAGCCTTGTCAAGTTGCTCTGTGTGCACATAGCCAGAGAGCAAAGGCCTGCCATCGTCTTCCAGGAGGCTCCTGCCAAGGCTTCCGATGCCTGGGGAAGCAGGAAAGTGTTTTAGAAGACTAAGAGTTGAGTCATACCCCAGAGTCCCGATGGGATCCTGAGATGAGGGACTGGCAAAGCACTGGGAACCAATCTTAATATGGAGGGTTAAATGATAATCTGCCTTCTGTTGCTGTGACAAATACCTGATATCATCAACTTAAAACGAGAAAAAGTTTATTTTGGCTCACAGATTTGGAGGTTTTAGCCAATAATCAGTTGGTTCCATCACTTTGGGGCCTAAAGTGAGAGTAATTGGCAGAAGAAGCTGACCTCATGACCAGCTATTAAAAAAAAAAAAAAAAGACATAGGGGAAAGAGACAGGTCCGACTACCCCTTCATGGGAATGCCTTAAGAAGACTTCCTGGTTAGCCTGACATCGTGAAGTTTCCACCACTTCCCCAAAGCATCAAGCTAGAAACCAAGCCTTTCTCCCATGGGCCTGTGGGAGCCGTTTCAGATCCAAACTACATCAGCTGGGATCTCTGGAGGACCATTCGGTACCCCTTCATTCTTGCCAAGAATTCCAAGACTTCCAACCAATGTGTGGGGAGGGTGTAAAACAAAAGGGTCTAGGTGGAATTTGAGGAGTGAAGTCTGGCTCTGTTTCTCTAGTTGGACCTTCTTCCTCGTAAACCAGATCTCCACGCTTTCCTCCTGTTGTGCCCCTGATGTTGAGTCCTCCATCTGCAGAGGTGGTAGGGAACACGTTATTTCCAGACTGACTCACAACATCCTATTGTACAACAGTAGGTCTTCTAACTCAGGTGGTCTTAAACCTCCAGCACAGAATCCCGGGTGAGCCTGCTCAAGTACAGATGGCTGGATTCCTCTCACAGAGCTTTTGATTCTGCAGCTGTAGGTGGGGCCTGTGAACTGGTATCTCTTCCAGCTTCCCAGTAACACTGTGATTCTGCAAGTGTAGGCCCACACATTGAGAGCCACTGTTGGAACTCACCTAAGAATGGAGCCATTCTCCACAGTAGTGGCCACACCAGGATTAATCTGCTTCATAAGTTCTCTGTTTTGCTTCACTCCAGCCTCCTGCGTCACCAATACCCACAGAAAACCTCCTCTCTTGCCCTGTTCCCATCCATGTGTCTAGGTCTTTCCCAACTACTTCTCTCCCCCTTATAGCAAACAGGAGCTTTGTCTACAGAGCTGCAGTGGAGTGGGGGAGGTTCTTCCTGAGGAATTGCTTCTCCACGGTTCTGTGCCAGCTGAGAGCTGAGGTTCCACGCCCTGAGGAACCTGTCCACTCACTCAGCTGCCTCTAGCCCTGCTTCCCGTAGAAGCCGCGTTCTCCAGACACTCAATCCGACACTGCCACACCCTGTCAGTCTAGGAAAAAGAACAGCTTCTGTAGAAGTTCAAGTGATTCTGTAACAGTCTAATGTCTTCAGTTCTCTCTGATTGTGACTCCTTACAACAATGCTTGTGATTACGTGGGGTTGGGGACACCCCGCTGTGAGCGACTGTGTATGGTACAGACCAGTAATTCCTGGATATGACTTGCCTTGGTGACTACAATTTACAAAGCTGTGGTTTCTCCATGCTGAGTAAATTCCTGAGGCAGAGTGACTTGGTAATTTATCCATAAAGCAGATCAAAACAGAGGTTGGACGCACCAAACTTATCTAAAAGAACTGCCTCTGGCTGCACAGCACTCTCATAAAACACACACTGATAAATTGTGTTAATAAAAAAATAAAAATTACTACTGGTATATTAGCCCACTTTTTGTTGCTCATACACATAACTAAGATGAGAAAGCACACCAGGACAGAAGCGCACAGCCGAGGATTGTACGGGAGTCAGAAGCTGGAAAGGCCAGGAAGAGCCAGACCGGAAGGGACAGATCCCCACGGTCACATCCTCATGATCCACCCACACAATGCAGGAGTATTGTTTACTCATCTCCAATCAAGTTCATAATTAAAATCACCCAACACAAACAATTGCCAATACTCTGTTAAACCAGGGCATATGTGAAGTATAAAAACCATATCGGGGAAAGTGAAGTCCTTGAGCTGATCAGACACACCAAACCAACAAGTGATGCAATCTCCTCACCTGAATCATGTACAGGAGGGGCACTCAACACCGGGGCACGTGGACAGCACACCTAACACCCTGCCAGCTCATCAGGCCACGTGGTGAGTGCCTCACAAGGTCAACAGATTATCAACTCTAGGTCCAGCTTGGCTCCTGCTCCCTGCCTGACGCAGCCACCAACTGCCTCTTGCCCCGACTTAAACTTTAAGCCAACTTTGTCGCTCAACAAGCCCTGTGCCTACAGCAATCTCTGTCTGGTCTTTAATTTAATCAGGCCACCAGTGGTGACTTCTCACATCTCTGAGGGCTCTCTGCTTTGCTTTTCCTCCTGCCTCTTGAAATCCTGTGGCCCTGCCTCAACCATTTATAACCTGTTATTATTGTGTGGCATAAGACACATGATTGACATGTGACTTCAATGCTGTAAACAACACTGATTATGATTGAAATACAAGAACCGATGATTGTCTGGCTAATTGGCTATCAGATGAAATCGAGATTACTCAGCAAGATACGGCTGACAAGCTGATTACGATGGCATAGGCCTGTAATTCCAGAACTATGGGAGACTGAGGCAGAAGCATCCTGAGTTCAAGCCTGGCCTGGTCAACTTAGCAACTTAGTGAGATACCGTCTCAAAATCAAAAATAGAAGTGGGCTGTGGTGGAGCTCAGTGAGAAGGCCCTGGGTTCAAACTTCAGTACCCTCAACACAGAGAAGTTAAGGCTAATGAAAAGGATATTATCATGGAAAGACACACGTGTTCCATCTGTTAAGGGCAGAGCTAACTCAAAATCAGACCCACCCAATGATTCAGGATAACTGCTCCATCTCAAGATCCTTACCTAAATCCAGTATACAAAATCCCATGGAAGATAATAGTTTAACAAGTTCTGAGGACTAGAATGTGAACACATGAGGGGCACTACTTTGTCCTCGTTGGAAAGCCATAGTGTATTACAGATATGGTTTTAAATACAGTTTAACGACTCAGGAGATCACTGGGCTAGTTCCAGGTTCAACAGGACCTTCCTCACTAGGAAAGGCAACAATGGAGATTGAAGGGGTCAGGGCAAAGGCGAGAGAAAAGGTCAAGGAAGTGGGGGGAAGGGAAGCAAAACCTCTTAGATTGCAACATGCACGTGTACCAATTCCCCAGGGCAAGTGTAGTAATTATGTGTTGCAACCCATATCAAATTTCAGAAAAAGAAAAATTTTCAAGTAATTTCCAGATAAGGAAGACAAGAAAGAAGAGGAAAACAGAGAAAAATATAGATGAGGGTGAGGGAAAGAGGAAGAAGAGTGAACGTGAGGTTGAAACTATTTGAGACAGGCCTTTCCTATGTGATCTCAGTCAAGCCCTCAAACAACACAAGATAATAAAAATATCATGACCTGCATTCTACTCTTCAGCCAATTAGAACTCAGAAAGGAGAAGTATCTTGTCCAAGGTCCAGCTAGGAAGCGTGGAGCTGTGAGCTAGCCTGAGCCTGCTGGGCGCTCACTGCCATATTGCCAACCATCATCCCTGTTTGTACTGTACCCAGATACCTGGACAACGTGATGCTTTATAGCCACGTCTGTATCACTGGCATCGCAACACCCTCGTGTGTTGCTCCTTCTGCCTGGGACCGTCTTCCCTCCACACTGTCACACTGTGACCAGATACAAGATCCCCAAGGACTTCCTTCCAAGTCCGTGGCATCCCAAAGGAAGAACTGGGCAGTACAAAGGAAAGGGCCATAGAAAGGCAAGACTGTATTGAAGCAAAAAGTACACCACACAGTGTGGGAGCAGCTCATGACTCTCAGAAGAAAACAAAATAGTTTTAAACTTTAAAAAATAACGTAAGAGTCTTGATTCGTGGTGTGCATTCTTTCTGTAACAATTCTCTTCCTTAAAAATATTTACTCCAGTGTAGTTTTCGTCAGTTAAATTGTATCATATTTTTAAATACATATTATAGGTATAAGACCAGGAAAACAGACACCTGTAGCTTGTGTAATTCTGTGTCTCTAGAGGCTAAAAATATGCGTGACACTGCATAGGTTCTTCCCAAGAAGCATCAATTGAATGAACAAATAAGTGAATGTGGTATGAAAGAGTCCAGATGGCAGGGGCTGGTGAGAGAAACTCTTAGGAACGAGCTAGCCTTTGAACTCTAATTCCCCAGCCAAGATTAGAGATGAGTATGCCATTTGCACCAGGATGGAAGTGCGGAATTTGGCAAATCTGTGTGGGCTTTTTGTAGGAAACTAAAGGGATCAGCTCGGTGAGAACAGACAGTTTGTTCTTCGGTGGTCCCTTCGTTCTGATCCAAATGAGGATGGGCCTTTCGGAGGCAGCTGTTCTGATCCCGCCACAGAACTCCAGAGCGAGACCACTGGCACTTCATAGCCACCCCTGCCTCTTCCCAGACTCCAGCAAATAGACTGCTCTCTCTGACCCACGTATAATTCAGATGATAAATTCTGGGTTCCAGCACTTGCCCAAATTAGAAAAAGTATTTAAGTCACCAGGTACTGAGAAATTACTCAAGAAATCTCAGTTTTCTTTTTATCTTATCTTCCCTAACTTGCCTGACCTGTCTAGTTTTTTGTATGTGGGAGTTTTTTATTAGGAACTTTTCAAAGTGTGTTTCAATATTTTTTTTATTCTCAGCAATTTCTTTAAACTTCGAGGTTAGACCTAAGATTATTATTGTCGCATCCAACTGTCCTAAGGGGACAGCTGCATAATAGAATCACATCCCCGTGCTGAGCCTGCCCAAGGGGCCATAATTTCAGGGGCCATTAACCCTCACAGTTTCTGTTCACCTTTGGTATGAAGCAGGACGCGCGGCCCCCTCGGGCCAGCCAAGCGCCGAGAGAAGCAGATGAGGGAGGACAGCCTGGCTGTGGCTTCCTGTCAGCAACTCTGCCGCCGGCGTCCTTCCTCTCCCCGCAGACAAACGTGCCGCAGTGGGGAAATGTTCCTGCAGAGCCCTGCGGGCCCTGGCACAGAGCTGATCCCCTCTCCATCCGTCTTCATTAAGGTGAGGGAAACTAGAGCAGGAAAGGCCCCACGGGGGCCCACGGAGTCACCCCCACAATGAGGCTACACAAGAGCTTCTCTGAGAAGAAGAGATTTCTTTCCCATGAAAAGTCCATTTTCCATAGTTTCATTTCCTACTTTCTTCTATCACTTTCTATGATGCATGATCAAGAAGTACAGTGAATACTTTCATTTATTTATTTTTTTGAAGGTTCTGGCAGCAAATGGCACGTTGCCATTCCTTCCCTTCGAAATGCCTCCTGACATTTCAAACACACATATTCTACTCTTGAGGAGAACTTGCACCTAAACTCACCCAACCGTGGGACCTTCCGTCAACCACAGGGTGGACTCAGACGGAGCTACAGGGCCACTTCTTTGCGACTTGCTGAACCAGTTCTGGAAATCGTCTCTTGTAAATGTTTCTATCTGCCCAGGCATGGCTGCTTCCGTGTTCTCAGTCAATGGGAAACATTGACTTTGCATGTTAAAGCTGAGTAGGGGGAAGGGCCAGAAGTTGTACCGTACCAGACGTGGTGAACAAGGTGGATGGGGACAAGCTATCACGTTTTCATTGGGCAGAAATTGCCATAAATGTTTGATCAACAAGGAGTGATCAAAACACATGGTGAATTTTTAAATGAAAGAAAATTTACAGTAAGACACCTTGCCATCAATCCCTCTCAAAATAACCTGGCTTTGAAAATACCACATTGTTCTCAGAAATGTGTTTTACTGTCCTATATTTGTGTGTGTGTGTGTCTCTGTGTGTCTGTGTTTAACATTCTTTGTGTTTTTATCACCCCCTTGTGTGGTTGAGTCACCCTCAAGAATCCAATGTGGGCTGCAAAGATCATTTCTGAGCTGTTGCAGCCGACAGCCCCTAATGGAACCTAATGAAAGGCATATCCAAGTAACAGACAGGTGTACCTAGAGAAAGAGACCCTTTGGTATAACAGGAGCTCAGCCCTTCTCCATCTTTTCTGAGCTCTAGAGAAAATCAGAAGTGATTCTCAATGTGGGGGCTCCCACACCCATAGTATCAGAATCAAAGGGGAAATTCAAGGCAAATTTTTGGAACACTGGCTAACCTACTGGGTCCAAAGACCTGAGAGAGAAGCCGAGTCATTGGGGTTTCCCGATGGTACCTAGGCAGGCTCCGAATTGGAGAGCCACTGGCCTAGAAATCTAATCAAAATTGCCGTGATTCTGGAGGATACCCGGCTTTGGGAAAGGGGAGATGATGTTAAGACAAAACCCTTGAGATGCAGGGATTTCTGAAACAAAAGTGGTATTGAGCAATTACAGACACTAGCCCCACCCCCTCAAAAAAAAGTACAGGTCCCAGAGAAAGGCCCTGCAGCAGGCCTGGAGCATGAAGGTTAGGGAGCAGCTAGAAAATGTCCAGTGCATCTGAAAAACACCTCACACTTTATAATAAAATGTGGGTGAGGAGGCATGAGCTATTTACATAGCATCTACATTGGCTATATAGTTAGGAGATGTTGGAGAACAGACTTTGGGACGGGTGGACAGTCTCTGCGGAAAATCAACTTCTCTCCGGATTCTTTGGGTTCTTAAGAAGTGATACCAGGGGAGTTGTGACATACTGGAGTTAAGGCTTTAATTTACATTCAAGGATACAAAATCATCTTTTGTTCTTTTTGACCTCTAACTTGTCATGGATTAACCACCCCATCTGCTTTTTTTCATCCTCTTGTCTGTTATAAATCTAGGACACTTCAGAAATGTTCCTTCCCAAGAAGGAGACATGGAATCGGTACTAGAGGATGTGGTGACCTTGTTTTAGCAGAGAAGGTGATCTGGCCCAGAACAGGCCAGCTGGCTAACCCTGCCCTGAGGCATGTTACTTGTACTGCTACCCAGAAAAGCCTTGGGAAGGAAATAACTGTCAAGTAGGCCACAAGTCACAAAGAGGGTCTTGGCATTCGAGGGGTCCTGAGACAGGATCGTCCTGGGGACAAAGGACGATGTGGTTTGCTAGGATGAAAACTGAACTCAGAACCTGTTGTTACCCATTAAAGTCCGTGGATACTCCTCCCTACCTCCTCACTTCCCAAGCAATCTCATCAACCTCCAACACCATTTAAATTAAATTCAGGACACCGTTGCCATAGCGTCTCCAAGAATAAAGTAAACGAGAAAACAGAATTGCTGAGGATCCTCACAGGTGGACAGAGGACAGACAGACAAACTCCCAGGCCCTTTACCTGCTACTCAATAAAAGCATCATCTTTGTTTTCTTCTAATGCAGATACTTAGAAGCTGCTTTTACTTAAAAAAAAAAAAAAAAAGTGACTCTCTTCTAGGGTTTAGAGACGCCCAGTAGGTCACCTAAAGTACTCTCTGACTTCATTGTCTGTTTCTTATTACCTTAAAACTTTGGGTCAGATTTCTGCTCAGTTTTGTATGAAGGTAGGTTACTGTTTAAGAAATATTTGTCCCAAAACTGGTAATACAAGTTTAATCAGCCCATCGTATGTCTAACCTATTTCATCTCTCTCCAAGACCAGAAGACACCAAGATAAAAGATTTACAGCAAATTCAGCTATCAACTTGTACCCCACGGAACAGATGCCTAAATCTACAGCTACCCTGGATTCCAACAGAACCTCTCCAAAACTGAGACTCTCCCCCAATCTCGAGTGGGAGCAGTCATCTCCTAGAACAGGTTTGACCCCCAAAGCCAGAACTGCGAAACTAGAACTGAGATAATGATCAGACTGAGGCCTACCTCAGTGATGTCACCGTGGCCTCTTTTGTTGTCAGGCCAGCCTGATCTCCTCCATCAGAGCAGCGCCCCCTTCCACTTCTCTTCTCCAGCTAAAGCTCCTTTACTACAGTCTCTTACTTTCCAAATAAAGCATTTACTGCATTTACCTGTAAACTCCTACTGTTGCCTGCTTTAATTTCCATCACCACTGAAGCAAGATCCGACACTAGCCAGTGGCCACCCGTGTGTCAGGAAGGTGAGTCGTATCTTCGTGACGACCCCCTCGCGCCCAGTGTTGCATTAACAGATGAGCCACAGGAGAGACAGGAAATCCTCAGCAGCTCAGCCTGGAGGTTTACTGGTTTTCCTTTTGGCTGAATTTTTGTTTTCAGTTTTGCCAGCTTATACTTTCTTCAGTCTTAGCTCAGTCAAAACACTAGAGGATCTTTATCTCATCAAGGAAAGGCCCTCTACTCTCTCTAATCCTTCTCTTCCTTCCTCAGAAGAAGGCAACAAAATTTAAGATTCACTTACTATCCAACAAATACTTGGTATTTTACTGAGCTAGCGACACACAGTATCTCATGTAATGTCCAGGTATTCCTGTGGGGCAGGCATCATTTTAAAAATTTTCCTCAAATGAAGTAACTTATGTTTTGGGATCCTGAAGATATGTGAAAAAGGAACCTGTCTGGCACAGAACGAAGCCTGTGATCTGCTACCCGTAACTTCAAGCTTTCCGGCTTCGTCTCCTAAGCATAAGCTTTTCTTTTTTAACGAAAAGTTGAGTTGAGCGTGTGCACAATAATAAATAAGCACGTAACTTAAAGCCATTACATTAGACAGAAAAGAAAACTTTACGCTGCAATAGTAATTGCCTAGGCCTTAGGAATTTGATATACAAAATACAAGCTTTCACTTATACCAGTGCAACGCAGGTCTAGAGGTTTTCCAAGGCCTCTTCCGGGGGCACTCAAGAGAAGCCAAAACAGTTACTGACTTGGCCAACAGGACAGGGCCAAGGGTGACCAAAAGTTCACGTGACAAACAGCACTGTGTCTTCTTCAGAGTGGCCCTCCCCCCTCAGTGCATTAACTGGGGCTGACAGCACAGTTTTGCTTAATGGAACGAAGCCTAAAATTTCGAACTTTGGAAGAGGAAAAGTTTTGGTGCAATGGTATATTTTCTGACAATCATGGCAAAAGAAAAGAAAGAAAAGAAAAAGTATACATACACCTACTATTCCGCTTTAAGAAGAGACTTCTGAAGTCTCCTAGAAACCCATGTGGCCTGCATCTATTTACTACAGCTTCACAGGAAACGGTCTTAAATTTTGTATTCACTGTTCCCTTTCTCTGTGTTGGAAGTTCTTGTCACCATTGGCCTATATTAAATGTAGCTACAGATCTTTGGTTTTTTAGCTCCACATAGAGAGAATCATTGCGCATCCTTCCACAGTGGCCTCTTCAGTGCCATCTCACACTGCTGAGGTTCACTCACACTGCAGTGTGCAACCCAGTTCACTTATACTGACTTCCAGGACCTTATCGCATGAACCTCCCTATGTCTCTTCGTGCATTCTGCTGCTGACATACATGCAGCCTGTTCTCACTGGCTTGCCAGCCCGAGCGGTGCTGCAATGATCGTCGGTACCCGCATCGTCTTGTGAACTTCCTCCAGCGTATTTGAAGTCTATGCACACTGACAAAATGAACTGCTGAGCCGTAAGCTATTCTCATTTTTAGTTTTCCTGGAAAATGAACCACTGTTTATCCACAAATGGGATTTGACAATAAGGAGTCCTAGCGAGGACATGTAGCCATGGAGACTCTCGGCCCCTTCCACAGGAGCAGATACGGATCAAGCCACTTGGAGAAAGAGGGCATAAATGAGTCCCAAAGACAGAAACAACGTGGAGAATAAAAGGCAAGTGGATGAGGCACCTACAGTCCTACGAATAATGACTAAGGACGGTGGAGGTAGGAACATTAGCATAGTAAGGCAAAGCCATATCCAACACCCAGCATGGGTCCGCTCAGGATGAAACTTTCTCTTGGGAGGGAAGAGGTCATTGTTACAATCCAGCTGCTAGCTCTAGCTGATCCCTGTACAAGGTGGCTGTGTTGGAAGCCTGACCCGTGTCTCTGATATTGGTATGCAGACCCTGGGGGGAAAGATGGCTAGGTTAGTGCTGTTCCGGGAAGATCTGTGTTGTTGAGCCACAAGCAGTGTGATAAAAATCTACAGTGAATGTCCACTTTTTTTTTTTTCCCTAAAGTTCTTGCAAAAAAAAGACATACTGCTTGGAATCCTCCTCAAAATACTCCACCTTGCTTTGGACACTCTTGTCCCACGATTTTGGCTACTTCCCAATGCAGTTTCAGAAGTCCTCTTTGTATCTTTATGAGATGAGATTAAAACACGAAGGGAAAGCTGCTGTGTAGTGGCATCCACAGAAAGGCAGGCTCATAAGAACATGCTGGTGTGGCCTCAAGCACCTTAGCCACCTGATACGGCTCTTCTGTCTCTTCCCTATACATGAAAAGACCCTGGAATACCAATGCTTTGAACTGATTAAGGACATCAGGTCAGTTAGGACAGCACAACTACAGATACTCACAAAAATGCTTTGGGAAATGGCGAAACCAGGATATAGGTATGTTGGAAACAGGGGACAGTGCTCTGAGGGTGTCATCATTTTTTAATTTAAATTCCCTCCCTGTTGCTCAGTCACACCTCCTCGACATCCTTCATCTCTTCTGCTCCGGCCATTTCAGCCCTCAGGTTCTACAAACAAGTACCCTAGTAACTGGAGAGAGATGTCACCTGTATTTATAATATTATCTTTTTACTAACATGAGTGTCAAAAGAATCCTCCCCATGGCTCCCATTGGTGAACTCACATGAAGAAAGTGACAGTTGTCAGTTCCCATTTGAGAGACCCACCCATACACATCTTTTCTGCAACTCCTGTCACTAATTCCCAAATATCATCACTCCAAGTCACTGACCCTTAGACGTAAACATAAGCCACTGCCCATGGTGTGCACCTATAACCCCAGGTATTTCCTCCTTTGACCAAAGTCGAACAAATTTACTAACCATAGTGTTTCCAATTAATAGAGCGCATTGTGCTCATATGCATGATGCCTATCCCTGAGTGGAGGTGTAAGATGCTGACGTGATCATTTCGTCATAACCATTTATAAACCAAGACTGAAATATTTATCCATAGAAAACTCCCTAAGACCAGCATTGCCTAAAACACTTAAAGGAATCTTGTACAAGACAGGGAGAATAACAGCTCAAAAGATCCCAGAGAAAAGAAAACAACAAGAAGAGGAGAAAGATCTAACAATATAAAGAAGAAATAATATTGAATCAACACGAGGATCAGGATACAGCACAAGTACCACTACATACTCAGTGTTAATATTTCCAATTCTCCTAATAGACACACACAAGCAGAGTGAGTCAAAAAACAAAAACCAACAATTTGTTGCCTGCAAGAGACACACTTTACCCATAAAGAAATACATAGAATGAAAATAAAAGTATAAAAATTAGTATTTCATACAACTGGACCTAAAAATATAAGTAGAGATAGCTATACTATTCTCTGATAACAGCAGATTTCAAGCCAAAATAGATAAGAACAGACCATATGCTGGTTAAGGGAATAACCCAACAGAAAGAAGTCATAATAATATATACCCAATATCGAGGTCCCAACTTGTAAAACAAAAGGACAAATAGCCCTTACTGAAATTATTGGAGGTGTCTTCAACACCTTCCGTAACAAGCAGAGAGATCAACTACACAAAATAAATAATAAAGAATTAATGGAGTGAAACCACATTATTGAATTGACAAAAATAGAGTGAAACTGTACTATTGAACCGTTGATCTTAACTGATATTTAGAGTGTTCCATCCAACATAGCAGAATACGCTGTCTTCTAAGCACACAGGACTTTTTCCAAAGCAGGCCATACCACAGATCATAAGGAATTGAAATATTTCTTCATATTCTTGCAGATAGCAAGAGGGTAAAACTAGAACTCAATGGCAAAAGAAGCTACAAATACTCTATAAATATAGAGAGTAAATAATATATTATCAAATAAACAATGGGTCACAAGACACCAGGGAACAAGTGTTAGACTTTCTAGGGTCAAATGACAATGGAAGCACATTAGCAGAATCTATGGGCACAAGGAGAGCAGTGCTAAGAGAGATATTTATAGCTATGAATGCACACATTGAAAAATGAAGCAATCTCAAATAATTTGTTGATACACCTCAAAGTATTAGAGAAATAAGAACAATCCGAATCAAAATGTAATAGAAAAAAGAAATTAAAAGGGTGAGAGCAGAAATTAATGAAATTGAAACTAAATAATAATAATAATAATGAACCAAAGAACTGGTTCTTTGAAAGAATAAGTAAGATTGATAAACCTCTAGCCCAACTAACCAAACGAAGGGAAGACAAAAATCCGTATCAGTACAATTAGAAATAAAAATGGTGAAATCTCAACAGACACTAATGAAATCTAGGAAATTTTAAGGAATTATTTTGAAACTACATACTCCAACAAGTTGGAGTATTTGGAAGAAAGAAATATATAACAAAGTCTCTACCTACAGAGAAAAGTCCAGGACCAGAAAATTCACAGCAGAATTTTGCTAGGACTTGGAAGAAGAATTATCATCCATACTTCTCAAACTGCTGCATGAATTGGAAAAGAAAGAACATTACCAAACTTGTCTCTAGAAGCTAGTATTACCCTGACACCAAAACCAGACCAAAGATTAACAAGGAAAGAAAACCGTAGGCCCAATTCTTCAATGAGCATACATGCAAAACTCCTCAATAAGGTCCTGGCAAACAGAATTCACACCTTATTTGAAAGTGGTGATGATCAAATTGGCTTCATCCCAAGGACGCAAGGATGATTCAACATATGTAAACCGGCTAATGTAATACTCTACGTACACAAAAGCAGGACAAAACCCACATGAGAATGTGAACAGATGTAGAAAAAGCCTTTGGCAAAAATCCAGCCTCCGTTCGTAACAAAAACTCAGATGGAAATAGGTATAGGATAACGTCACCTTAGGGCCGGAGGAGTAGTGCAGCGATTAAAGTGCTTGCCTAGCAAGTGAAAGGCTCTACATTCAATTCCTCAGGCCCACATAAACCAAGTGTGTTGACACACACCTGTAATCTCAGCACTCAGGCAGCTGAGGCAGGAGGATTGCCATGAATTTAAGGCCAGCCTGGACTGCACAGGGAGGTCAGGACTACAAAATGAGATTCATCTCAAAAAAAAAAAAAAAAGAACAGTTTCTCCTCAAGTTCACAGAAGCCAATGAGATACCAAAACCAAATGGGGAATCCCCATAAGTCAGGAGCAACTCACACAATATCTACTCAATAGAGTATTTGAAATGCTAGCCAGAATAATTAAGCAAGAGGATCAAATAAAATGAATATATATTAGAAAGGAAGAAGTTAAATTATTATTTCAGATGACACAATGTCACAATTCTCTTCATAGAAGACCCCAAAAATTCCACCTGAGGACTTTGGAACTAAATAACAAAAATTCAGTTATAAAATTAATATTAAAAAAATCAGTAACATTCCTGTAGACTAACAATGAATTCACTAAGAAAGAGTTAGGAGAAACAATCTCATTCTCAGTAGCTTCTCAAAAAATTAAATATCTAGAAATAAACATAACCAAGGAAATGAAGGACCTCTACAACGAAAACTACATAATGCTAGAAAAAAAACTGAAGAGGACATTAGAAAAATAGACATCTTCTGTTCCTGGGTAGGCACAATTAGCATGGTCAGATTGGCCATACTACCCATACTGATATGCAGACTCTTTGCCATCATTATGAAGACATCGACATTTTCAAGAACTAGAAAAAATACTTCTAAAATTTATATGGAACCAAAAGAGATTCAGAGCAGCCAAAGCAACCTTGAACAACAAGACAAAAGCAGGTGGTATCACAACTGCTGACATTAACTTATAATAAAAGGCAACAGTAATGGAAAGCATATGATATTGGCACAGAAACAGGTCAACCAAAGGAACAGAACTGAGGGCACAGAGGCAACCTCAAGTGCCCTCAGTCATGTGATCTTCAACAAAGGGGTTGAGAACCTAACACTGAGAAAAGGATAGTCTCTTTAACGAGTGGTGCTGAGAGAGCTGTTTATTCACATGCAGAATGAACTGAGGTTCACATCTTTTGCCATGTACTAAAATCAAATCAAAGGGGATCAAAGACCTTGATGATGAAACGGAAGCACTGAACCTTCTAGAGAACAAAATAGGCAAAACTCTAGAAGACAAAGGCATAGGCAACCACTCTCTCAATAAAACACATGAAGCAAAAGAAATAACCCCCAGAATTAACAAATGGGATCATATCAAATTATAAATCTTCTGAACACGAAAGGAAACCATCAACAGAGTGAAGAGAGAGCCAATGGAAGGGGAAACATTTTTACCAACTGCTCAGACAGAGAACTAACAACTAGAATGTACAAAGACCTGAAGAAAAATAGTCTCCTCAAAATAAAAGATCCAATTAAAATGGCAACTGAAATGAATAGACCATTCTCAGAAGAAGTATAACTGGCCAACAAGTAAATGTAAAAAATGTTTAACATTAGAGAAAAGCCAATCAAAACAACACTAAGATACCATCCTACCCCCCCCCGCCCCCCAGAGAGTGACTTTTATCAGGAACTCAAAAAACAATAGATTCTAGCAAGGGTGCAGGGAACAATCAACTTTTTACATTGCCGGTGGGACTGTGCCGGCACAACCACTATGGAAAGCAGCACAAAGATAGCTCGAAAAACTGCACATGGGTGTTCCATTTGGTCCAGCGATACCTCTTCTGGGTATCTTTCCAAAAGAATGAAAAGCACCCTATAATGATATATGCATATGCATATTTATAGCAGCACAATTAACAATAGCTAAAATGTGGAACATGCCAAAATACTCACCAATAAATCAAAGTACAAAGAAAATGTGACATATATTGGTATATATTCACAGTGGAGTGCTACTTTGCCATAAAGACAAGTAGATTTGGGTCACCTGTAGGAAAATGGACACAATTTTAGATCATTATGCTTCGTGAAGTGAATCAGATTCAGAAGATTAAATATCACACGGCCTCTCTAATATGAGAACCTCAGAGTGAAAATAAGTAATCGGATCAACCAGGTGAGATGTTGGGGGCAGAGAGATGGATGTGTTCTGGGGGGAGTGGACGACGGGAGGAGAAAGGGCGATATGATATGAAATTGATGTGATGTGTACGTGCACAAATTTCTCAAGGGTAACCATTACGTATCACAAACACGTATTAATAATAACTGGGGAAACTCCCTCTGAGCTTGAAATTGTGACAGAAAGAAGAGTGTCAATACAAGCCAAACTGAAGCCTTTTTTTCCTAAGACATCCTTAGAGCAAACCTCACATAATCACTTCAAGCTACTAATGAAATATTCCAGAACATTCTAGAAAGGTCGGATAGCTATTTACAATCCATTGTCAAATATAAAGCCATTACTAGACTCCAGTAAGAACCCAGAAAGTGCTTCTCAAAAAAGAAAATGCTTGACTAGTGACGTCATGAAGGGGTAGGTCTGGAAACCCTGAGCTCCCACACCTCCACACAAGCATTGAACACCTAGCAGATATCACAAGTCCCGGTACCAGAACCTTTGAAAACCAGGCAGAAGTTTACAGTAACTGAGCTAGGGCTGAATCGATAAAAAGAAAATTTCCAAACAGCGGAAAATGGTATATCATTTTTATTTGTCTTTTTTTAGCCCCTTTCAGCATAAGGGTGGTCTTGAAGATAGTCATCTGTCACTGTGCCCAGAGGGAGATGAGAAGAGTTTTCCACAAATTACTGCATTCACCTGTTCTAACACACCTTGAAGACCCCTGGAGGGCGTCTTCTCCCTCCCTCAGAACTCACACAGTGGAGCAAAGCGACACGTAAGGTAAGCAAAAACTCCAGGCACCTGGGACAAAATCCCACAAGTGAGACACACGGTGTATCACATAAAACCAGTCAAATGAAGCAGAAATACCATGTCCGTGACCAGGGCAGGATGCACATTGAGAATAGATCTCAGGGACACAAATCTCCCACCACAAATCGATCTCGAGAAAGCAGCCTGACATGGGCTAATGGAGTGCTCTTGAAGAGAACCAGGCTAAAAAGTCAGAAACAGGTACTTTGTGTTTTTGATTTGACAACTCTGGCTTTCAAGAAAATCTCTGTGAAAACTCTTGTGAAACACCAACAGAAAGATCAAATGCTTCAGGAACCACACACAACAACGACTCAGTCTGTACAAAAATAGTCTGGAAAAGTCGTTCAATACATGGATAATTTTAACCTTAAGCAACCATAACTAGCAACTGGAAAAAGGAGAAGCATCTAATTTGTGGAGTTACTATATCTTATATTTAAACATTCAGTTTTTAAACAAAAACAACCCTGAAATTACAGAGCTCCAGTGAAACAATAAAAGATGCTTTTATTCAAAAGAAGAAACAATGAACTGGTAGAACGTTACCCTAAAGAAGATCACACAATGGGCCTAGTAGGCAACACTTCAAAATAAATGCTTAAAATACATTCAAGGAGCAAAAAAAATAAAAAATAAAAAATAAAACACCATATAAAAAGAACTAAAACAAATCAGTAAGATGAGCTTAGGATGCAAGGAGAATACTGGTGAAGAGATACAAGTTACAAAAAACAAAATAAAAATCTCCAGGGATTGTGATTCTTCCCGCTTTGCCCTTGCTACTTAGAATTACTTTAGAGATTCTGGGTCTTTTCTTGATCCATATAGATTTTAAGGTGTTTTTTTTTCTAGTTCTGTGAGACATATAGTCGGTATTTTGATTGGTATTGCATTGCATCTGTATAGTAACTTTGCGAGTATGGCCATTTTTACAATATTAGTTCTTCCTATCCAGGAACATGGGATGTCTTTCCATTTTCTAAAGTCCTCTTCAGTCTCTTTCTTCAGGGCTTGGTAGTTCTCTTTGTGTCGGTCTTTTACTTCTTTGGTGGGGTTTATTCCTAAGTATTCTTAAGTATTCTTAAGTATTTTTATTCTTAAGTATTTTGCTTTGTGAGGAAGCTTGCTTTCCTGATTTCTTTCTCTTTCAATTCATTATTGGTATATAGAAATGCTACTGATTTGTGGGTATTGGTTTTATATCCTGCTACTTGGATGAATTTATTAGTTCTTAAGAGATTTGGGGTAGATTTTTTTCAGTCTTCTATGTACAGTATCATGTCATCTGAAAACAGAGATATCTTTACTTCTTCCCTTCTGATACATATGCCTTTTATTCCTCATTCTTGCCTGATGGCTCTTGCCAAAATTCCAAGCATTACGTTGAATGGTAAGAGTGACAGTGGGCATCCTTGTCGTGTTCCTGAACATAGTGTGAATTTCGTGCGAATGCTTTCTCCATTTAGGATTGTATTGGCTGAGGTATTGCTGTAAATAGCTTGAATCATGTGAGGAGGTAGGGTCCCTCTATTCCTATTTTCTTCAGACTCTTTATCATAAATGGGTGTTAAATTTTGTAAAATGCTCTTTCTGCATCTATTGAGATAATCACATGGTTCTTATCTTTGAATCTGTTAATGTGGTGTATTGCATTTATTGACTCACATATGTTGAACGATCGCTGCATGTTTGCGATGAAGCCCACTTGGTCATGGTCTACAATCTTATTTATGATTTGCTGCATTCTATTGGCAAGGATTTCATTATTTTGTATCTATATTCATAAGGGACATTGGCCTGTCACTTTCTTTTTCGTGTTGGGTCTTTGTCTAGTTCTGAAATTACAGTTATACTTGCTTAAAGAAATGATTTGGGCAATTTTTCCTTCCTTTTAAATTTCTTGAAAAAATTTGGTGAGACTGGTACTAAATCTTCCCTAAAAAATCCTACAAAGCAATAGTGATTAGATCTACGCAGTACTGATATAAGAACAGACAAGAGGACCAATGGAACAGAACTGAGGATACTGGAACAAATCCAAAAGCCCTTAGTCAACTATCTTTGACAAAGGGGCCAAAACAATCTATTGAAGAAAAGACAGCATCTTTCATAAATGGTGCTGGGAAAGCTGGATCTTCACATGCAGGAGAATGAAATTAGACCCCTATCTGTCACCACACACTAAAATTAGATCAAAATGGGTCAAAGAACTGGACATCAAAACAGAAACATTGAACTTATTGGAAGACAAACTAGGTAAAACCCTAAAAGACACAGGGACAGGAACGGATTTTCTGATGATCAGCTACACTAGAAATCTAAGCAAGAATCAACAAACAGGACGACATTAAATTAAAGAGCTTTTGCACAGCAAAAGAAACAATCAACAAGATGAAGAGACAGCCCACAGAGTGGGAAAAGATATTCACCAGTAACTTCCCACAAAGGACTAACATCTGGAATATACAAAGAACTGAAAGACCTAAAACCCCCTAACAAATGATCTCATCAAGAAGTGGGCAGCTTAAATGAAAAAAAAAAAAACTTCTTCTCATAAGAATATGTACAAATGGCCAACAAGCATATGAAAAAATGTCATTTATCATTGAATGAAATGCAAATAAAAGCAATGTTAAAGTTTCACCTCACTCCAGTGAGAATGGGCTACCTGAAGAACTCAAAAAACAATAGTTGGGCCTGGAGGAATGGCTCAGCAGTTCAAGTGCTTGCTCAGCAAGTGTTAAGTGAAGCACTAAGTATCAGAGTTCGATTCCCTAGTACCACATAAGCCGGGCAGGTTGGCACCTTTAATCCCAATGCTCAGGAGGTTGAGACAGGAGGATTGTCATGAGTCCAAGGCCAGCATGGGTTCCATAGTGAGTTCAGGACCAGTCTGGGCTACAGAGCAAGACCCTGTCTCAAAAAATAAAATTGTTCTCAAGGGTGCAGAAATAAAGGAACTCCACTCCACTGTCGGTGGGAAGGCAATCTGGTACAACCATTATGCAAAGCAAAAAGAATAATACCTACTTTTATAGATAGCAAATTAGAAAACCTAGGTAAAATTTACAAATTCCTAGACACACAAATTACCAAAACTGCCTCAAGAAAAATACAGAGCCTGGAAAGAATCAGACAGATAACAATGAAAAATGTTGAATCAATCATTTAAAAATCTCAGAACACAGGTGAATTCTACTAAACATTTACAAAGAATTAACACAAATCGTTTTCAAGTAATTCCAAAAGATGGACAAGGAAGGGATACTGTCCAACTCGTTCAGTGAGCCCAGTACGACCCTATTATCAAAACAGATTTTCAAGATTCGCAAGAAAAGAAAGAAGATAGCCTAGCATTTCTCATACATGCAGATTCAAAAGTTTCCCATCAACTATTAGCAACCCAAATCCAAGGGTATCTAAAGGATTCTATACCACGGCAGAGCTGGATTTCTCCCAGAAAGGCAAGGGTATTTCAAAGTAAGAAAATGAATTAGTGTAATATACCACATTAATACTGCAGACTGAAGAGAAAAATGATCATATCAATAGAGAAAAGGCATTTAACAAGGCCTAATACTCTTCCGTGGTTTAAAAAAGCACTCTGAATTACAGTAGAAGGGAACTTTAATATGATAAAGAGTATTCCCCAAGGCTACAGCTATGCCACACTGAAGGGTGGAAGGCAGCAAACTTCTCCCCTTCAGACCAAGATGAAGGCAACTGCTGCTATACAGTGTTGCACTGGAAGTTTCAGCCAGAAAATTTTAAAAGAAAAAGAAAGAAATCCAAGTCGAAAAAGAAGTAATCTGTCTTTATTATCAGATAGCACAATCTCATACATAGAAAAATCTGAACGAATCCTCAAAAGCAGATTTTCAAGAATCATGGCTAGCCCTAATAAAATCATTGAAGGGTGGACAAGATCAGCACGTAAAAAATAATTTGTATTTCTATATACCAGCAGTGAATCGCCCACAAAGAAATTAACAAAGCAATTCCACATACATCAGCAATCAAAAGAACTACTAAAAAAAATTTAATCCAGAAGGCAAAAGACTTGCATTTTACACCAGGAATTTCAAAGTTTTGCTGAAAATAATTAAGAAGACCTGAATAAGTGAAGACATATTTGCAGATTGGAATAATTAATATTGCTAAGATCTCAGTATTACTCAAAGCTAGCTACAGGTTTAATGCAATCGTCTCTGAATTTCAATAGTCATCTTTGAAGAAACGGAAGTTTTAATCTTTAAATTTGTATTATGATCCCCAAATAAAATAACCAAAACAATAAATCTTGGGGAAAAAATAAAGAAAGCTGAAGGAGTCTTTCCCAATACTAAGACCTGCTACAATTCTACAGAGTCCAAACAGTGTCAAACTGGCAAACGGGTACGTGCAGAAGAACAAATTAGGATAGAGACTAAGGTAATTTATCCATGCAAATATGGGCAATAGGTTCTTGATAGAGTTACTAGGGCCATTTAATGAAGGGAAGAGTATTATATACAGTAAACTATGTTAGAATAACTGGTTAATCACATGAAAAAACGAACAGTTTAGTCTTCAACATCATGTCATATATAAAAAATAGACCAATGTGGACTGAAAGCAAAAACATAACCACTAAAATCACATAATTCTCAGAGGAAATGCCTTTAGGTTTGGCAATGAGTCTTAAGAGCTGACACCAAACACATTGCTGTGGTTTGGATTATAAATGTCCCTCAGAAGCCTCATGTATTTGGAATTGTATTATCAGGAGGTAGGGTCTAGCTGGAAGAGGAAGGTGTTAAAGGTTTGACCCGGACAGACTGTATCAATTTGTTGAGACGGGGGATTGCCTAGGGCAGAGATTTCGGGTGTTTGTTACTGACTTGTGGGCCCAAGAGTGAGAGGGGCACCCACTATAAGGAGAGAGACCCAAATGACAGTGTGATGTCATGAAAGCAAGGAAGAAGAAACACTCCAGACGTCAGCTTGCTCCTATTACACTTGGCTTCTGTCGGCACTGGGGGGCGAGGGGGGATCTTTCCAGCCGCTGTCTCTGCCATGCGCCTTCACTGGTGCCAACTGCCCCACGAACAGACTGAAACTGTGAGCTAAAGTCAATCTTTCCTCCTCTACATTGTGGATGCTGGGCATTTTGTCACAGCAATGAATAAGTAACCAAGACACACATGAAAAACAATAAAATTTACCTAAATCGGACTTTACCCAAATGAAGATATTTTGTGCATCAAAGAATATTCACCATGAAAACAACAATCTATGAATAGGATAAAAGTACTTGAAAGTTATGAGCCTGAAAAAGGTTTATTATCCAAGTTACTTAAAGAATCCTCAAAACTCAATAATCGAAAATTAACCACTCAATTTACAAAAGACAAATGACTTAGACATTCATTTCTCCAGAGAAGACACACAAATGACCATAAAGGCCACATGATAATGTTCTGTTCACTGGGAAATGGCAGAGCAGAACAACAGAGAGGCACCACTTCATCTATACTGGATTGGCTACAATTAAAACAAAAAAAAGAAAGAAAGAAAGAAAGAAAGAAAATGTTAAGTTCACGAAGATGTAGCAATCCGGAACTATGGCATGCTGCTGGTGCAAATATAAAATGATCCTGTCACCGATGGAAACAGTTTGGTAGCTCTCCAAAATGTTCAACATAAAATGATTATAGGAGCCTATAATGCTAATGCTAGGTGTATACTCGGAAGATTTAAAATCAAGCGTTCAGACAGGTGCATCTACAGGAATGTTTACAGTAGCGCTCAAAGGTAGATGCAACCCAAATGCTCTGCAATGGATGAAGCAATAAACACAAAGACTGAAATACTGACATCACAACACAGATAAGCCTTGAAAAAAATACTGTAAAGGAACAAGCCAGACACAAAAGAAGTGGGGTAAGATAGGATTCCGTTTCAACGAAATTTTCTTAATAGATAAATCTGTAGAGAGCAAGATTCAAGTAGGCGGCTCCTAGAGGCTACCAGAGGAGACCAAGGAGAAACAGCTCAGTCGGTAAGAGGTTTTGTCTTTACATGATGCACGTGTTTTGGAATCACAAGAAGAGAGAATCCGCAACATTGTGAATTGTTCGATTTAAAATGATCAATGTGCAGTTCATGTTCTTAAAGGAAAAACGGAGGCCAGGAAAGCTGCTAGCAAAGACACGTCTTTGCTTCACATTCCTAGGGTTGAGTGGGGTGGTTCTCCTATTAAGGTCTTCCAAGAGCTCTATGCCACGTTCTTACAGATCAAAGCCAGTTCAGTTTCTGTTGGTATTGTGGTTTGGACCTGCATCGCACTCCAAAATCCTCATGCATCTGGACATTACAGACTATCTATGGAACCTTGTTCCATTAGGAGACTGGGGCCTGGTCTGGAGGAGCGGGTTATGGGTGTGTCGTGGACTAGACAGGTGTGGTGGAAGACAGGTATGTGGCAGATTATAGACTTTAAGCATGTGGATTATAGATTACAGGTGTGTGAAGGAGCTAATAAAGAAGTTCATCTTTTTAAAAGTGAAAACATTGATGGAATTTGTTATTGCAGTTTTGAATTTGGCTGGAAAGGATTCAGTCTTGACAATTAATTTGTGATGCAATAAATATACTAATAAAGATTTCAGTAAAGTAGAACCTCCTGCACTTCAGTAAAAAGAACAGTTTTTCTTTTACTAAGTTAATAGAACAAAAATGAACTTGGAATTGTTTGTAGCACACATATCATTCCTGATTGCTTTTTAAAAAGTTTCACTATTCTAATGATAGAGATAAAAGCAATAGTCAAAATATATTACTATTTACATAAACAGGGAGTAAGTGGATGGCACAATAAGTGACAGGCAAGTTGGCTATGAAAAACGCAGTGACACAGCTCAGGCTCATCGTTTATTCCCTGACACTAGTCAAACTTTAAAACTTTTTAGCCTTTTGAGGAAGTACTTTGTAAGCCCACTTAAACATCCCATGATGTCAGCAAGCTTTGTCGAAATGAGTCTTCTAGATTTGGCTGCATTTTATTAAAAATCAGCCATAAATCTTAATTCCGCATATTCAACAAATGGAGTGCCCCAAAATCAGCTTTTGAGCTTTCAGCAAATTGAGAGTGTTGAAAGGAAAAGCTTGCAAACAAGATGACATTTAACTCAAAGGCTGTGAAAGCAAATGAAAAATGGAACACATTAAACAAAGAGAACTCGAATGTTCAAGATTTAATTTTTAAATTGTATAATCACTTTTTAAAATATCTCAACTTTTGGGGAAGGATCTTTTGATAAAGATCTTATTTTTGTTTCATAAAACTGATTTTCAGCAACAGACCAGCATGAAATTGAGATGACCTCTAGCTTTCTGGTTTTATAGTATCTACATTTGGCAAAACAGCCAAAGTGATTATAAATACAGATAATGTATTCTATGAGACTTCTCTTGTGAAAATATTTTTCAAGGCAAAGTACACTTGATTGAAAGAAACTAAGAGTACTCTGAAAATATATGGCCCAAAATAGATGTCAATTTTAAGACAAAAAATACAATTATGAATCACTTGCACTTAGCAGTATTTTCTCTAAAATTATCAATTATCAAAATACTTGTAAAGAGAGTACTTTTTAATTTAGTAAAATTGTGCCTCAGCCTTCTAAAGAGAAAGATTAATTGAAAACATCAACGTTTTGAAATTTATTACTCATAATATGCAATATTAAAAAACTTTTCAGTTAATTCTATTTGAAAAAAGATATTAAAATAAAAAATGCATAAAATACCAGTGACACAGATCAAACTATGAAAGTGAAGATGTGTAAGTGTGTGCCAAGAATAAATTATTTTATGACAGATAAGCAACATAAAGCTTGTTTTATTTTAATGTATATAGGCATGCATCATTTTGACTTAGAAATAATTTACAAAATATTTTGAGGAAGTACCATTTTAAGTATCTCTCAATAAAAGAAATATAATTTGCTAATCAATCCATCCATATTTTGAAATGATATAATTCAAAATCAAAAATTACATAGTCTGATGAGCCATCATCTTCCTCCACTCCCCACCTTGAGCTAGTAGGGGATGCTGAACTTGATCCACTGTGTCATCTCCAAGAGTCATTCAGCAAACACACAGTGAGACAGAATATAGCTTGGGAGTCATGGGGACAGATTCAGGAGGTCCAAGAACTGCCTTTCTTTAGCCGTGCGATCTCACTTCAGTTTCGTCACCTGTGAACTACGTTTGCTTGCTTTTGAGACAGAGCCTGACTTTGCAGTCCAGCCTGGTCCTGATCTCACCGTGTAGCCCAGGTTGCCTTCACACACACAGCAATTCTCCTGCCTCAGCCTTCCGAGTACTGGGATTCTAAGCATGTGCCACCATTCCCTGCTCATCTGTTGAATGAACAGTTCTGGCATGGTCATGACAACCAAGTGAGTCCATACACGTGAAGCACTTACAAAGGTGCTCAAGACATTGTAAGAACACAGGAAATGTTGCTGATCTTGGTTTGTGCAATATAAACATAATCATTTTTGGATCTGAGAGCAACAATTTTCAGAAGCTCCAAGCCTGCCAAAGTCTGTACCTGCTCAAGCCTCTTACCTAAAGAGGCAGAGTGTGTCACCATGACCCACGGTACATTCTCTCCCATACAGAATATCTCAAAGCATTTCTATATTAGATACCATGCCTGACAAAACAAAATGCCGTATAAATAGTTGTACTACACTGTGTGAGAATTACAACTTCATACAATCCCATTTGTCGATTCTTGGTGTTACTGCATGATCTTGCAGAATTTTATTGAGAAATTCCATGCCTATGCCTACATCTTCCATGGTTTTGCCTATTTTTTTTTCTTCCAGGGAGTTCAGTGTTTCCATTTTAATGTCTAAGCCTTTGATCTGTTTTGATTTGATTTTGTTACACGGTGAAGATGCGGGTGTAGTTTCATTCTTCTGCATGGGCTTAGTCAGTTTTCTCGTGGTCATTTGTTAAAAAGGCCATCTTTACTCCAGCATCTGTTTCTGGCCCTTTTGTCAAATATCAGATGGCTGAAGCAATCCTCAGCATTATCTCTATAGCTTCAATTCTGCCCCGTCGACCCACCTGTTTTTGTGCCAGTACCATGTGGTTTTCATCGTTGTTGCTTTTTAATATAATTTGATAACTAGTATTGTGATGCCTCCTGCTTTTGTTTCATTGGTTAGGATTGTTCTAGCTATTCAGGGTCTCTTCTGGTTCCATAAAAATTTTCAGATCATTTTTTCTAGTTCTGTGAAAAATGCCATTGGTATCTTGATTGGGGTTGCACGGAATCTGTCTATCGGTTTAGGTAGTATGACCTTTTTGGTGTTGATTTTGCCTATCCAGGAAATGGGGAAGTTTCCCCATTTTCTAAAATTCTCATCAATTTATTTCTTCAGAATGCTGTAGTTCTGCATGTAGGGGTCCTTCACTTACAGTGTAGAGATTCTCAAAATACTGAAAAGATATCCCATTTGACCCAGATATACTTCCTATGGGTATTTTCCCAAAAGAGTTAAAGTTATCATACAAAAATGATACATGTATAACCATGTTCATATTGGCAAAATTTGTAATAGACAAATATTGGAAGAAGCCACTAAGTTCAAAAACAGATGAATGAATAAAGGTGTGGAATACACAATAGAGTACTTCTCTGCCACAAGTAAAGACAAATTTGAGTCACATCCTGAGACCATTGTGCTTAGAGAAATCAATCAGACACAGAAGGTTAAATATTGTACAGTTTTTCTAACATGAGAAAACCAACGCATAAAAAAGTAAAAGAGATGTGAAAGGAAGTAATAAGATAGACTTGTGGAGAAGGAAAAGCAATATGGTGTTGCAATATGGGAAGCGGAAAGGGATGGTATGTAAATAATAATTTTTTAAAAAGAACTACAACAAAGCAAAAAAAAATCGTCTCTACACATTAAGGCACGGTGTAGGGTTTTTTTTAAAAAAATTATCTTCAATCTGTAATTGGTGGAATGGCATCCACTGGGCCATCTACAACACAGGGGGAGGAGGCCCAGGCTCTGACTTCACTGCATTTCACTTCTTGACTCCATTTTGCCTTTTGACTTTTTTTCTTTCTCGGTTCACTTGAATCATTGTGTCTCTCCTCACCTTGAATCCCAGGAATGACAGATTTGAATGATAAACTTCGTGTTGCCAACAAAGCTCTGCTTCACTGGTCCTAATGTAATGGCCCCAGGCAATGTCACCTAAACCGAATCCTCTTGCCTCAGCCTCCCAGATTACTGCCACTACAGGCATGTGACATCATGCCTAGGCAGCTGCAAGCACTTTGAAGTCCTGTCTCCCTCGAATGGCCACTGTAAGCATGAGATGTGAAGTTTTCTCCCTGCCTTCACCTTCACCACTGCTCGTCTCTCTGATGACATCCTCACACAGGCCAGGGGGGCTCCCCAGGGCAGGGCAGCTCTCACCCTAACTTCAAGGACATGATTAGAATTTCATTAGGGTTCTCTACTATATAGAATTTTCTTCTATTCTAAATGTTTTCCCACATGTCTTGTTTTGAGCTGCCCCTACGTTAGCACCCTAACTTTCATTATTTTCTTTCCCTTCTTTGATCCCGTGTGTGTGTATGTGCGTGTGTGTGTGTGTGTGTGTATGTGTATGATTCCTGTCTGATTCCTTCTGTGTTTCAGCCGATAAACCAACTTCACTTCCCAAGCCACTGTGTTTGACTTGCCAAAGCTCTAGTTAAACATGGCACGTCGGAGGTAAGGACATTCCGGAACATAATCTGCCAACCAATTAAAAGGTGATGGAAATGAACAAAGATGTCCAGATGGGTTTTTTTGGCGAACCCAAAGAAGTGCTATGAGGGGTTTCTTCTGCCTCTGGTCCCTGAAGTAGGAAAAAGAAGAGATTCATCTCCAAGTCCTCCAGGTTAGCGTCCTGTAGTCCCCTCATTGGGCTTAAATCCACCGGCTGTACTAATTACTGAGATGGCTTCACGTGTGGCGATGCCAAGCAGCATTTTTATTTGTGTGGATTTGGGGAGTAAAGCGAGAGGGAAGCAAGGACGGCTTCTAGCCCAGGATGCATTTGTAAAAGGACAAAGCCAACAACGGAAGCGGGAAAATAGCTGGCCAGAAGTTGTTGGGTTTTTCTTTAGCAAACGCCTCCCTTTAATAACATTTACTGGTAAAAACAAACACAGAATAGGATGGCTAGGCTTGGCTCCTAAAGCAAGATGAGCTAAGCATTTTCAGCCAAGTTCCACAATTAGAAAGTTTAAGCCTTCCCAGGTGCCGGGAAGTGAAATTTCATCTACCTCCCAAGTCCTGCGGGCCAAAAATGGTACCCGGTTTTTTGAAGGTAAAGATGTGACAATAGAATCAGAAGCTTCTTCCAATGACAAAATGGTTGCAAGTCCAGGAACAAAACCCTGCTCCTTTCTCACTCCTGCGTCCTGCCATGCTTGTATTACCTGTTTAAATCAAGCCACTTTGTGGATCAGCTTGGCCACCTTTCCGCCCTGCTGTTCCACACTCTAGATTCCCACTTTTTCTGGGGGTGGGCCTTCCACTTTTCATGCTACTCCTACTCGGCTGGATGCTCAGTGGTTCGGATTTCTTTTTTCCTCTCCCAACCCCAGGTATTGGCCACACTGCTTCCCAATCTCCCGTTCTGATGCTTCAGCCCCTTTTTATCCCCTCACATACTTACACACCTGTGCAACTCTGTCACAGATACCAAAGTAGAGAAAGTTCTTCCTCCTTCTCCCAGAGTCCCCTCTGCGCAAAAGGCTCATATCAGGCTGCAGCAAGGCTGCCCTATGCTCTTCCCAACAATCTCTGCGGCTCGCACAGCCTTACACTCAGCAAACTAGAGCAAAAGCTGTCCCTTCTCTCCAATAAACAGCTCTTGTCCTACCTAGTGCCAAGCTCACAATGAATATTGTCCTCTCGCTCTGACCATTTGCTCAATTCCTGATGTCCTACCTATGTCATGCTATGGAGGCACCATGAACTCGGTGGTCTAAAACACCACAATTTGTGCCTCACTGTTGTTGAGGATAAAATTTAAAATCAAACTTCCTTCTGAAAGACTTGTTTACCAATGATTTATAATGTTTATCAATTTGTTTACCATTTCTGAGCGGAGTTTTTTACCCACACTCTCCTGGTTTCTGATTCCCTCTCTTGGCAAGGTCTTTCTCACCAGTCTCTGTCTCTGTCGCCCTACGACACCCTCAGTATGTCTCTATCTTCAGATGGACACCTGCTAAGGACACTAGCCACTGAATTTTAGACCAAATTTAATGCAGCACTACATCATCTTCTATTAACTAGATTTGCCTAGATTTTTATTTCCAAAGAAGGCCACATCTTGAGTTCCCAGAACAACTAACCGATTATCCAACTGAGCACAGGCTTCTTAAAAACTTCAGTCTATAGGAAAATAAGTCATTAACAAGTAAATTAACCCTCCATTTATGTGATATGTGAGAAACACAAAGATAACATAGAAACATGAAGGAAGAACACCAAACTAGTTTGGGATTAGGGGAAATTTCTCCTGAATATCTGGATTTTCTTTCAAAATTTTGTTAGTGCACAATAATGATCTAGAACGATGGGTTTATTTTGGTGTATTTATATGTTCATATAACATAGTTTGATTATCTTTGCCTCATCACTTGACCATCTTTCCCATCCCAAATCCCTCCGGACGCCTTCCTCTTCTCTAATAATCCTAATTCTACTTTTCTGTCATCTCTGCTTTTAAAAAAAAAAAAAAAAACTGTATTTTGCTTTAGATTGTATATGTGAGACAAAATAGGCAGTGTTTGACTTTCTGAGCCAGGCTTATTTTGTTGAACATCAGGGTATTCAGTGCCATGCAAATGACACATTTGTTTCCTCTTTGTGGCTCAATAATATTCTAATATCTATCACATTTTCTTTATCCACTCTTCTGTTGATGAGTACCTGTGTGGTTTCCACGCCTTCACTCTCGTGATTCACTCTACAACTAAGACAGATAAGTAGATACCTTTGTTTCTCTCAAAAATCCACTGAGAAGTCTGTAATTCTTTCAGAAATCTATGTGAAGTTGTATAGCGTAGTTAAACAACATCTCTGTCTTTAGTTTTTTTTAGTAACTTCCATGCCGATTTCCAAACAGGCTGTATTAATTTGTATTCCCACTAACAGGGTAGAAAGGTTTCTTTTTCCCACAACCACGCCAGAACTTACGGCTTTTTATATTCTTGATGAGGGTCATTCTGACTCAGGATAAATGAAATCCCTGCACGTTTTTGATTTTCATTTCCCTAAAGATATTGAACATTTTTTGCAAATAATTATTGGTCATCTGTACTTCTTTTGAGAAATGTCTCTCCATACCATTTGCCCACTTCCTGATTGTGTCATATGTTTGTTTAGGTTTTCTTGATGTTAAGGGTTTTTATTTTCCTAGTTCTTATTATATACTCTGGATACTTACCCTCTGTTGGAGGACTAGCTTACAAAGATTTTCTCCCTTTCTGTATTTGGTCATTTTCTTCATTGTGCAGAAGCTCTTCCACCTGATACCATTCTGTGTATCGGTGCCGGTGACCACTTCTTGAGCTCTGTGGATCCTGCTGAGGAAGCTGAGCCTGTAGCTCTGACTTCAAGGGTTTCTTCTGAGGTTTTACTTTCCAGCAGTTCCAGTGTTTCAGATCTTACACCCATGCCTTCGATGCATGTAAAAGTAATTTTTGTACCGAGTGACAGAAGGGATCTAATTTGAAGCTTCTTCCTATAGATACCCAATTTTTTCCAGCAACATTTGTTCAAGACTATCTTTTCTTCAACACATATTTGTGCCCTTTTGTCGAGATTCAGAAGGCTGAAGTTTTACTTTTTTTTTTTTGTTTTTCCTGCATCACCTATTCAATTTCTTTGGCCCATGTTAGTATCACGATGACTTTGTTACCGTGACATTATATAGTATGTTGTGAATTTGGAAACTGAGATACCCCCAGATTTCTCTTTTTACTCTAGATTGCCTTGGCTCTTCTGAATCCTTTCTGGTTCCAGAGTAATTTTATTATTTTTTTTCCTAGTTCTGCAACAAATGCTATTGGAATTTTGATGGGACCACATCAAGATTTGTTATTGCTTTGGTAATATGGCTTTGTTAACAATAATTATTTGCTAACCTATGAACGTGGGAGGTCTTTCTATCTTCTAATGTCTTCTTGAATTTCTCTCTTCATTTTTCTGTAATTGTCACTGCAGAGTTCTTTCATCTCCACGGTTAGGTTTATTCTTAGGCATTCTATTTCATTTTCTTCTTAAAGTTAGACTGAATGCAATTGTTCTGGTTTCTTTCTCAGAAAAATTCACCCACACCGCACTGGAGCCAGATTCATTTGGACAACTATTATTATTTCAATGCCCAGAATAAAACTTCTCCATGTCTCCCAAGCAGCTTCAAGACAAATTCTTCTCAACAAAACCAGAGACACATAATCTGTCCTCAATCTATTGCTCCATCTTTCCCCAAATCTTCCTTTTACCTTCAAGAGCTGGGTTCACTTTATCCTCTTGGTCATTTCTATTACTTGAGATGGTCTAGTTTTTCAGGAAGATTTTCAGACACCCTGTTTACTTGTTGTCTATAAAGGATTATCTGTTGAACTTTTAATTTTCTTACACAGTGCTCCAACATTTATTTTCTCCTGGAAATGAAATGTCGTCTTCAGCGAACTGCAAGCTCTTGAAAAGCAGACCATTTGCCTTCTTGACACTTTGACCCCAACCCCAAAGCAGAAACTACCCTGGAAATGCAGTGTGGGCCTGAGCCACTCACAGAGCCACAGAGAAAAGACCACATAGGGGTCACAGTGCAAAGATGCTATGAGCTGGGCAGACAGAACTCACCCCAAACCAGCCGTGTTGGCACCTTGATCTTGTATTTCCACTTTTCGGCACATGATAAAGGGAATTTACGTTGTTTAAACCACTTACGTGTGGTGTCTTTTTATGACAATGTGAGCAGACCTCTACTAATATTTGTGTATGTATGTATATGTACAAATACACACTTGGATGCATATGTTCTATATGCATTTATGTGTGCCTGGTGTTAGAAGAAAAGTCTTTCACTATTAATATGGTGTTGGCTCCAGGCTTTTCACAGATCTCCTATATCACAGGGAGAAGATTCCTCTCTGCTACTAATCCAATGATTTCATTATAGAATAGTATTAGGTTTTTCATCAAGTACCATTTATCTATTTATTGAGATGATTGGGTGCCCTTTCCTCTCCTCCCATCGCCTCCTGGAATGAATCCCACTTAGCCATCAGATGTAGAGTTCTGTGAACATAGCTAGAATAGGTTTGCTAGTTCTGAATCTATATTTGTATAATACTGTTCTGTGATTTTCTTCCCCTGTAATCTCTTTGGCAGATTTTGGTGTCACAGCAATACTGTGCTCAGAGATTGAGTATAGAAGTGTTCCTTCCTCTTCTATTTTTGGTAAACTTTGAGAAGGATTAATGCTAACTCATCTCTAAATGTGTGGTAGAATTCATCACTGAAGCATCTGGTCTGAGCTTTTGGTGGAAAACTTTTCAAATTGCTAAGTCACTCTCTTCACTTGTCTGGCTCATGATTCCGGAGGCAGGCATGGCTGGTGGCCAGCGGACGCAACTGGTGATGGCCGTACCCTGCTCTACACATGGCAGAAAAGCGACGAGGAAAGGGGCACATTTGGAGAGAGAAAACGGGGCTGAACTCCCATGAGGAAGACATTAATCTTTCATTGGTCAGTGCAGGC
Source organism: Ctenodactylus gundi (assembly GCA_004027205.1). Classification (NCBI taxonomy): domain Eukaryota; kingdom Metazoa; phylum Chordata; class Mammalia; order Rodentia; family Ctenodactylidae; genus Ctenodactylus; species Ctenodactylus gundi. Next base: position 142,021 of record PVKB01003459.1, on the reverse strand, counting down.
TCCACCCTCACGGCTGAGCTATCTCTCCCGAAGGTCCAACTCCCAACTCTGCCATATTGAACAATCAATGTTCCAGCACACAAACTTGCAGGCAGCACACTCAAAGCGTAGCCATCACTAATAATATGAAATCTGGAATCACATGCAATCTCTATGATGCACACCACCACTCCTGTTCCATTATCGACAAACAATAACAAGATCAATGCAACCCCACGAAGCATCAGTTCACGACAGGCGCTGTACGACGGGCTTGTACTCCGCAGGTGCATCACGACCGAGAAACACGCGAACCTCTCAGGCACTCACCCTTCCAAACGAAAGAAGACCGAACGCTCACGACTACTACGCGCGAAGCACCGTGCTACCACGGACAGTGAACCGGGAAAATAACCACCCTGAGTGCCGCGCGGGCCGACTGGGCAAGTCACTGAGGCGTTCAGCGTCTTACCTTTGCACGCTGCCAGATGGAGGTAAGCTTAGGCATCTCCAAAAATCACAAGTCCGTGAAATGCGACATCTTGCGCCCAGGTCTGAGCGTAATGAACGCCCAGCACGCTCCCGGGAAGCTCCCTGCTGTACTGCGTCACTCTTTCCCTACTCCACGATTTATGTTTACGGTGTGCTGTGCTCATTCTGCCATTTTGATTTATGTTCCCCACCTAATCCTTAGGGTCCTTTTGGATCGGATCGTGACAACACTGCCACTGGCCTTCGCTTCCCGTGCTGCCTACCTCGTTGTGCGTGTCAGAGCGTGTTGAATGTCTCAGCCTTCTCTCCGATTAATCCCCCTCTGCTGTCCAGGGTCGTTCACTGAGTACTACTTTCTGACTACATTTAGAACGGCAATCTACGACCACACAACTGTATCTAATTTCCTCCAGTTTTCTTCATGTTTTTCCTACTACTTCTATCTGTATTTATTGGATTTTTTCAGGGTATTTTGCCTCCCCCTCTCTGAGATGTAACGTCCAGGAGAATGGGTTGTTTTACTATTATCTCATTGATCTGTCTCTAAAAACTATAACAAGGCCTGCCATTTCAGAGATGCCAAAAACATTAATGTGTGCAATTTTTTATGTGTCCGGTAGACATCCTCACGCTTCCTTTAAGTCACACACAGGACCCCACAGGGGACCACAGTGGCCATTGTATGAAACAGAATGAATGTTTGTTAGGTTCATTAATATTTCTCAAACCAGGCTTCATGAATATGGGATCAAGACTTCATGAATTCACATATAACTTAAAATATTTACGATGGACTCTCTAAGAACTTACTGGTTGTAAGGAAATAGAAAGATAATATATATATCTCTATATATTATAGATAAAAGTAGAAAATTAGAACTGTGAGAACATATGAAGCTATAAAACTTGCCCAGAGAATTTCTTACTAAAATGATCTATGAATATGTATGAATAGGTATTCATATACAGAAGTAGGGGTGCTTGAAAGAGCCCCCATTCAGATGGGAAATAGAAACAAGCAATTTCAAGTGACCATGAAGGAAAGAAATAATTGAACCTAATGGCTTAGAGTATTTCACAATATTTCAAGTATTTCAGAAAACACATGTTAAATGTATAGTTTTAAAGAAAAGTATGAACAGGCTTATTTCTCTCGTGCTAGGGCAAATCTCATCTACAATTTTAAAATAAAGCTTTCTAAGAAATTTTTTGCATTAGGAATGCTTAGCAGGAGACCTACTCTATTAGCATTCATAAGTGCACAGTACACTCTTGATAACTATAGGTGTAAGTCCGTACAACAGAACCCTAGCTAGGGCTTACTCATTTAAAATTTTGTGTTCACTCACTAAACACTTCCCATACACATGCCTCTCAACCAGGCCCTGGCAACTACCATCCTCCTCTTTGATTCCTTGAATTGTGTAACTACAGATAGGCTACATGAGTGAAATCATACAGTATTTGTTTTTCTATAACTGGTTTGTGTGCCTTAGCAAAATGTCCTTGAGGTTCATCCATGCTTTCATATTGCAAATGTTCCTTCTTTTGAAGGCTGAGTAATATTCCATTAGATGCACTCTTCATGACTTCTAAATCCATCCTTCAATCAGCGAGTATTAAGGTTGTTTCCTTATCTTGGCTTTGTGAATAGTGCCACAATGAACATAGAAGTGATAATCTCTCCCCACAATTTCAATTTTTACACAAAAACACTGAGGCATGGGATTGCTGGATCCTTTGGTAACTCTTGTTAATTTTTCTAGAAAACTTTACACAGTTTTCCATAGCAACTGCACCATTTGGATTCCCAGAAATGGTATGTAAATATTCCACTTTCTCCAGAACCTCAGCAACACTTGCCCTTTGTGTGTGCTGTGTATGTGTGTGTGTGTGTGTGTGTGTGTGTGTGTGTAAGCGCTGAGGAGCTTCATCCCCAGCATAGTTTTCTATTTCTGATTCTAATACAAGCTTTCACTACATTTCTAAGTTTTCAAGGCTGGCCTCAAATTTATAGTTCTCATTCTTTGATAATCGCTATCCTGATAAATATAAGGTGATGACCCATTGTGACCTGGGTTGTGGTTCCTCAGTGATGGATGATCCCAAGCACATCTTCATGTAACTAATGGCCAGCTGCATGATTTCTCTAGGAAGGTGAAAATTCAACTCCTATATTATTTTTACCAGATTATCTCACAGATTCTATTACTATCTACTTGCTGATGTTTGTTATATATTTTGGATGTTGATCTCTCATAAGACATATAGATTTCAAATATTTTCTTTTACACAGCGAGCTCACTTCTCTCTGTTAAATGTTTGCTTGTTCCTGAATAAGCTTTGCCGCTGGAGAAAGTCCCAACGACTTAGGTTTGCTTCTGTTGTTACGTCCATGACATCAGCGCCAAGACCAATGGCATCACGTTTGTCACTGGGCTTTCTTTTATTAATTCTATAGTTTGAGATTTTAGGTTTGTCTTGACCCCATTTTGAGTTCATTTTTGTATCATGCATAAAGGAAAGGCCAATTTCATTTTTTCTCCTTTGGGCATCGGGTTTTCTTAAAACCATTGAGAGAAGAGCTAAGGCATCCTTTAGCGTCCTTTCACAATTGTGCCTTTTGGCACCATTTGTCAAACATCATTCGACTGAACGTATGGCTCTATTTCTAGACCGTCTTTTCAGTTTCTTGCTATTTACATCTGCTGTTACGCCAGTACCACACTCTTGATTACTGTGGCTTTCAATATTAAAACTTCAAGATGTGTAATGACTTCTTTCTGAAAATTGATTTGGCTACTTGTGGTCCTTTGTGAGTTCATATATTATTATTTAGCTCTCTGTGTAAAATATACTCTTGGGATCATGACAATAAGCACATTTATTGTGTATGAATATTTTAACAGTGTTGAGTCCTCTGATCCATAAATATGGTATATCTTTTCTTTTTCTATCTTATTTAATTCTTGATCTTTTTTCTTTTTAAAATTTTATTAATGGATGTTTGCAATACAGAATCGTGATTTTTGTTTTGGGGAATTGGGACATGTATTTGTTATTTTTTATCTCTTTACCACCCTCTTTCTTGCTATCTACCTTCTTGATTGCTGTCATCTTTATTTTATTTACTGGTTGATTTATAGATTTATAGTTTAGGTTTCTTATGTGAAAGGAACCATGTGGTACTTCTCTTTCTACGTCTGGCTTATTTCTCTCAGCATGATAATCTCAAGTTTCATTCATTTTCCTGAAAATTACATTTTCTTCATAACTGAATAATATTCCATTGTATGTACATGCTACATTTTCTTTATTCATTAATCCAGTGACAGGCATCTAGGCTACCTCCAGAGCTTAGCTGTTGTGAACTGCACTGCCATAAACACAGGCATTCATGCATCACTTAAGTTTATTGTCTTTAACCATTTCAGAGATATACCCTATAGAGACATAGCTGGATTGAATGAATTTGTATTTTAATCATATTAAGGAATCCCCATAAAATTTCCATACTGGTTTATTAGTTCATATTCACACCAATGTGGGAGTATTGTTTTCCAACATTTCACTTTTAATCTGTGTATGTCATCGTAGCTGAGATGTGTCTTGTAGGCAATATATACATGAGTCTTGTCTGTTGATCTCAACTGCAAGCCTGGGTCTTCTGCCTAGACAGCTAAGACCATTTACACTGAGTGCTATTACTGGAGTGTATGTATTGCTTCTTATCACTGTGCTGCTGGGTTTTTCCTGTGTGGATTTCCTCGCTGCTTCTCATTTGCCCAACTACTCTCCCAGCAATCTTTGTTCCTCCTTTTGGCCTCATGGATGATCGTGTCCTGGTGACTATTTAGGATGCTGTTAAGCATTTTCTGCAGTACTCGCTTCATATTTATGAATTTCTGTACTCTGTCTTTACCAGGGAAAGATTTTACTTCTGTTTTTGATTTTGAAAAACAGCTCTGTAAGTTTCAATCTCCAGGGCTGCCAAATACTTTCTTTTGGAGCTGAAAAACCTTCCCTCTAAAGCCTCCGGCCTTCAAGGTTCTGTTACTCTGGTGGGTTTGTTCTTACAGGTGGGTTGGTGTTTCTCGCCAGCAGCTTTGGGTGTTGTCCTTGTTCTAAGTTTCCAGCACTTTGACTCTAATGTGTTACAGAGTGGTTCTTTTATATTTGTGTCTACTCGAGGCTCTAAGTGCCTTCAGAACCTTCATATTCATTTCATTCCTGAGATTTGCATCTTCTGCAATAATTTCAGTGAACAAAATTTTATGCCATTAGCCACTACTTTGACCACTTCCTCAAATATGATGATTCTTAAGTTTGTTCTTTTACAGTCCCCCCCCCCCATTCTATCATATATGTATGTGATACACAATGGCTACATTGAGCTTGAGTATTTTGTGCAAACATGTATCGTGTTAACATTACAATCCCCACCCCGCCCCTTTTTGGGGCCTCCTGCTCCTCCCCTCAGCCCCGCCCACTAACTCTCATTGTCACTCCCATTTTTAAAAATAAAATGTCTGTATTCTGTGTTTTTCATATTACAGAAACCAGATGATATTTTGCCTTCTGAGTTTGATTCTTCTCACTAAGCATGATGGTCTCAAGTTGGTTCCATTCACCTACAAAAGCCTCAAACTTACCTGCCTTTATAATTTGTGTTTGACAAAGTGACCAAAAATATACACTTGGAAGAGGATAGTCTCTTCAACAAATGGCGCTGAGAGAATTGGTTATCCACGTGCAGAAGGATGTGTCTAGAGATACAGATATCACCATGGACCAAAATCAAATCAAAGCGGATCAAAGACCTGGACATTAAGACAGGAACATTAAACCCTCTGGAGGATAAAATAGGCAAAACTCTAGAAGACGTAGGACTTTTTAAATAGTACACTTACTGCAAAAGAAAGATTCCCCAGGATCAACAAATATGATAATATCAAATTGAAAAAGCAATCGATGCTGGTAAGATAGTGGGGAGAAAAAGATCACTTTTCCAACCACAATGGAGGGCCTCTAAGGATTGAAAGTAAATGTTCCATTTGATCCAGTGATACCTCTTTTGATCATCTTTCCAAAGGAGTTAAAAAAAAAACTTGCAATAGAGATGCCCATGTACGCCATATTTATAGCGGCACAAATATCTGAACTGTGGAAGACATAAAAATACCTGTCAACAGACCAACGGATACAAAAATTGTGCTGCGTGTACACAGTGAAGTACTGTTTGTAGAGTTTTCTTCTACAGAAGCTCCTACATTGACCATTTGTTACTTCCTCATTCCTGCCTGAATATTTCAGTACATCCACCTTGTTTTCAGGTTACGAATCTTTTCTTCTGCAGTCTGATCTTGCCTACTGCTGAGACATTTAACTGAGTTTTTTTAATGATTTAGTGAAGTTTTCATATCCAGGATTTCTGCTTTATTCTCTTTCTAACTTTAATTAATCACTGTTACCCTGGTCTTTCATAGCCTGCATTGTCTCCCTTACTTAATTCAGCCTCTTATTTATATATTTTTTAGCTTTTTCGTTTTGGCAATGGATTCATTCAACTCTGTATTTGACTATGATCTCCTTAATCATTTTTGCTATCATCTTTTAAAATTATTTGTCTGGAATTTCATCCACTTCAGTATCTATGGGATCAGTTTTCAGAAAGTGAAGGGTTTGGGCAAAGCGTTTATTGCTTGGTTTCCTCATTAAGTTGTATTCCTGTAGTAAGATTTGCAGATTAAACGAGACTCTCTCTCCCCTGTAATGTGAGAACTTTTTTGATGAGGGGCTAGGGGCGGAACGTCATGGTTTGGATCTGGAGTGTCCCCCAAAATCTTCACGTATCTATGGATACTGTGCAGTGTTGGGAGGTGGGGACTGGCTGCAAGGGGCAGATGGTTGGGGCTTGACCTGAAGGGGCATGTACTGGGCTTGCCCTTCCTCGCACACTAGTCTCAGTTCTACCATGTTCCCATAAGGATCTCTGTCTTCAGGAGCACTGGCTGCAACTCCGGCTCTAGCTACTGTCCCGCCATGTGATTCAAACATTTTGCAGCCGCCCACCTGTGAACGGACTGTAACTTTCTGAAACTGTGAGCTTACATAAATCTTTCCTCCCTAAAGTTCTGCATGTTGAGTATTGAGTCACAGGGACGATAAATTAACTAAGACAATAACAAATGACATGTCACTGGTTTATTTAAAAATTTAAATTAAAATTAATATTTTATTTAAAAAATTTTACTGTGAATAATATAATGTGTCATGCCAGCCTCACACAGGTGTTGTTAGGAGCATCCTTGGTGCCTCAAGGGGCTACATGGAGGGATTGACCTAAACTCTCTGCGTATTGTACTCTCTGGTGTTCACGTAATGGTGGAATTGCCAAACAATGCATTTCTCACAACCGTCTCCTCTTTCAAACTCTGTAGGCCCATATAGCCAAAATAAGGACACCTATATATGCAAACATTGGCAGAAATGGAGGCAGGTGTATAACTGAAGACTTTAAAAATCTCACTTTTGATACTGGGCAGAACCTCACTGAAACATGACCCACTGAGGGAAACAGCTCTCGAATAATTCTACAGATCAAAATGCACTTAAAAACATACACGGAAGCTAGGCCTGGTGACACAGGCCTACAATCCCAGCACTCTGGGAGGCTGAAGCAGGAGAATTACAAATTCCCAGGGTGGGCAACTCAGCAGCTTAGCAAGAGCCAGTCTCAAAGTCAAAAGTTTAAAAAATGAGCTGAGGCTACAGCTCAGTGTAAAAGCCGTAGGGCCAGTACCACACACACACACACACACACACTCTCTCTCTCTCACCCAACAGTACTATCATACACATTTTCTCAGAAATACACACAAATCTTTCTCTGGGATAGATCATGTTAGGTCACAAAACAATTAGAGGATTCAAATCATATATTAAGTGTCTTCTCTGATCACAGTGAAATTTGACTTGAAACACAGCACAAGAAAAGTTGGAAACTTCCCAAAGAAAACGTGGAAATTATGAAAAACACACTTAGGTAACCACTGGATCATACATACTTTTTGTTAAATGAGAAAATACTTTCAGAGGAGTGAAAATAAAACAGAACTTTCCAAAATTTATGAAATACAGAAAAGGTAGTGCTGAGAGAGAAGATCACGGTAATGCACACTGACATTTTAAAAAGCAGAAAGATAAATAACACCCGAATTTAACACTCAATGAAGTAGAAAAAGAGGAAAAAACAAAGCCTCAATTAAGGTTTTTCTGAGCAATTTCTCCTACTGCAGGTGAATTTATAGATTTTATCCATATTTTGATGATTATAATGAAAAATATTTTACTACATATATTTTAAATTTTTCTCTTATATCCAGGAGCCTATAGATAGCATTCATTTTTCACTCTTTCGTGGACAAAAGCAATGAGCTCACACTGTATTCTGAACTGTGCTCCAAGAACCAAATTTCACCAGAAACATCGGAACTTTCCTGATTTCTTCAGGTTATTATTGTTATACAGACACTGTGATTCCCCCCATAATCTTGTGGGATCGTCAGGAAAATGGGATAATTATACGAGCTTTGAAGATGGATAACTTGCTTCAGAGATGCTGAGGTTATCTCCAGCTAGCATCACTATTCAGTCCCACATAAGACGGAAATCATGCATGAGCCAGTTCCAAAGTTATAATAAAATAAATGTTTCTTACGGAAAATAAACGTAGTTAGCTTTTCCCCCACAGAGCAGCCCCTACAGCAAAGTCGGTGACTTCTCAGACACAGAGGTTCATTAAGCACAGCACAGATGACCACCCCACACACTGCACAGACCCGCACAAAGGAGGCATTGAACTTCCATGGGGTGTGCAAGGCATGTCATTAATTATTCATCTTTTAAGGGACAGAGCTCTCTGGACAGGGCAGAACTTGGCTTTTTGTGTTGGTTTTGTTCAGTTTTCCATGTATCCTGCTTATTCATCTCTAAGTACAGAGAGATTTGCTCCTTTGATTAGTTATTTTGATTTCTTTTGGGGGGGATAACCCAAAAGAAGAGTCTTACAGGGCTCCTTCCCTCAGCAGCACGCCCTGCTCCTCTGACCACCATTCCTGCCCTTCCCAGGTGCATACCTGGGCCGGCCTGATAGGGGAGCAAAGCAAAACCATGGGCGACACAGTGGCTGAGCTGATCTTAGCAATTAATTGAATTAATTTTCCATCTAATTCATTTCACAATTTCTTGAATGTGAAGAATTTATCTCTCTGCTTTAATCTCCAGCAAGAAATGACTTAAGAAAAAAGGAGTGTCCCAAAATCATAGATTTTCAACCTTTAAAAACGGAATACCTGTTATCCTGGTTGATCTAAAATCTTCAACTCAACCCAATTCGTTTAAACATTTTGAAGCATGTCAGGTAAGATCTAGCATTTTTTTGGGTTCATTGGGCTGAAAGGAAATTTTAGCTCAGAAAGTGTTGGTGTGACTATGTCCAGCTTCTCTCTGCATTGTTCTATCTTATGAGTCCAGAACATTCCCTGGAGTCATATTTTTGCTTTGCCTCTATTAGACCTCAAGGGACAAGGAAGGGGATATTTCAGTCACTCCCTTTCAATGTCAACAAAGGCCAGATTCTATAATCCAAGCTTTCAAAGACTCCCCCAAAAAGTTAGGTTTGCGACTGTATTTTAATATACCTGGAGATAGGCTTTGCCGTCTTGAAGCCACAGAAGCAATCAAGGTCGACCTACGAAGGAGCCCTGGCAGGGAAGGAGGACCGTCAGAAAGCTCCATTTCAGACCTAGCCAATAGCGCTGCCCGGCCCTGGCTGGGCCAGCCCCAGGGGAGGTGTGTGGGTCGGCTGTGGAATTAACTGAATTTCACAACTTGCCTCACATTGCTGCTGGCACAAAGAGCCTTAGAAGGAGGAAGGCATCACAGGAGGCCCACACGAGGCCAGGACCAAAGCTGGGCACTGCTGTGAGCCTTTAGACAACTCCTGCCTCAAAATAGCTCTCCTGTCAGCACCCGACAGAGAGCCCCCACAGGTCAGGCGAGGAGGCAGTGTGCTGTCCCCAGGATGCAGGCTGCTGTGCTCTGAGCTCCCTTCCTCACCTGGAAGAACATCTCCCCCACAGTGTGAATGCCAAGGCCCTTCCAGCCAGGACGCTGCCTCCCTTAAAGGATCTGGGAATCAGCTCAAGCGCTAGTTCAGCACCAAGTCTCCGAGCCCCGTTTAGGTTTTGAATCTCTAGTCCCAGCCCGGCTTCCTGCTCGGCTTCTCCCCCAGGTAGGAACTGAGAGTAAAACGCAGCTCAGCACTGGACACTAACAAGTCTTAACACTGACAAGGCTGAAGTCAGTTACCTCAGGCGATCTTCACGTACGTACTGCAAGCTATGAAGTATGAGTCTCATGGTACCAAGGAGGTAACAGCTCAAGGAATTCAGGGAATTGACCAACACCAAGAAAGTTCATAAGAAAAAGACCTAGAATTTAAATCTAAGTTGCATGATTACAAAGCCAAGAGCTCCTCGCACAGATCCACTGACACAAAACCCAAGTCGTTACGCCACTGCCTTTCTCAGTACCTGGCACAGCACGGGTACTCAGTGCATGTTTACCAGTGTGGATCCGTGATGGACTGGGCTAAACACATGAGAGGGCCGGTTCAGTGAGCAGAAGGAAGCATCATTGCTAACAACATTTCTTGCCAACCAACTCTGACTTCTTCAAAGGATATTTCCAAGAATACCACGGCACCACCTTCAGTCACTTATGTATTCGTGCATTCAAAAAATGGCACCCAGAAGACGTCAGGCACCATGCCAGGGGCTGGTTTAAAGAAGAGACACACCCTGAATACAGAGCACACACTGTCCTGTGGGAGGACAGCCTGCACAGCATGAATATGCAAGAGCAACCAGGATGCGCGCTGTGAGGGGAAGTCATCTGGGAGCAGAGAGGGTGTTGTGGGACCTGGGGGGGGGGGTGCTTTCCTCTCTGTGTGTGTGTTCCCCTGAGAGTTACAGGATGTGCAGAAATTAACCCAATGAGAGAGGCGGCACTCGGGCAGCTTGGGCGAAGGTGCTTCGGAAGAAGGTAGCCTGGTTCACTGCAGGAGGAGGAGGCCGGAAGACGCCTGGAAGGGGAGAGGGGTCCTCTCTGGCTGGGGGAAGCCGCAGCTGTGTAATACTCATACCTGTGACACACCCTAGGCTCGGGTCCACCCAGAATCCTTCAGTCATCTGTGCGACAGCCAGGCCTGCAGGACTGGGCTCACCTGGGCCTCCTTCCTCCGGTGTCTCCATACAGGGTCTAATTCCCACCCCAGCCCCCCACCAAGGGTCCAACATGCTTGTACTTTTCTTTTGTTCAACCCTGCAGGTGTCCCGCCCTCTTTCGCACAATTACCGTTCATCCGCTAATGCGTTGTACATCTACCTACAAAAACAGAAGATTCACTGATGCCCACATTCCCTGCACATCTGCCATACGACTTCTTTCTTTTTATAGATGACATTCCTTAAAAGTTGTTCTTATGAGCAATTTCTCACCTCCTATTCTCTCCTCCCGCCTCTGTCCCCCACCACCATACACACTTATTTTTTAAAAAATAGGGATGTATACCACATGTTTGTAAAAGGGCAAAAGCCAATTAATTGCCACCAGGGCAAAATAGATTAATAGAACAGAGCTGCAACTCAGAAGCCTTCGCCTTCCTTTCCCCGTCTTCTCTCTCTACTCCACAGTTAACCACTGCTGTACTGAACACCTCTTCCCTCTGGCTCTGTATGTTTTCTGGGTACCATGCACGTGTGTGCTTTTACATTCTTACGGCTTAGTTTGGCTGATATTGTCAGATGTTTCAAGTTCATTTTTCGGTATCTATTTTTCCAATTGGCTATCCAGATGAATGGGCTTCATTTGAGTAGACCCATGCGCGCGCACAAAATACATCGAACATCTTCACTTCCCACATTCCTTCTTTCCCACCCTCCCCCGCCAACTTCATGTTTTAGGAGGTTCAATGTATGTTTACATATTAACATATGACGTGGAATTGTTTATGTGTATCATTGCCAATATCATTTTTGTGAGATTCATGGTGCAAAAAGCCATGATTTATACAAATATACTTTGGTGACGAAGGCTTCCTTATATGAACATGTCTCTTCAGCCATCCTGTTTCCAGTGAAAACTGAATTGCTTCTGGCTCAGAGTTTTTATAAATAATGCTGTTGTGAATATCCCTGCATACGAGTGCTCACTGGCACACACCTGGGAAAATTTGTCTTGCATAAGTCCAGGTGTAAAGGAGATCCCTAGAGGATCACAAGTTTCACATAACTTCCACTTTAAGAGATAATGGCAAATGGTTTTTGAAATATTGACATTAATACATGATCTCACCAGTGATGTCTAAAACATGTCTGTTGATCCATCCATGTATTTGTTGGCCTTAGAAACATGGCTTTTTCTCCTAACCATTTTGATGAGTGGAATTTCATGTTGCATATGAATTAAATCTGGATCTCTCTGATTGCTATCATGGATTGAAGCACTTTTGAAAATGCAATTATTGGCCTGCAGGAAAAACACTTTGGTAAAGTTCATGTCCATGTATCTTGCCCATGTTTCTACTGGGTCATCTAATTTCTTTCTTTATGGATTTGTAGGTGGCAGCTAGACATTCTGTGTAAGTGCTTTATCGGTTATGAGGGCTGCAAATGTCTTCTACCACTTTGCAGCTTGGTTTTCCATTTCTTAAAAGTATCTTTCATAAGCAAAAGTTTAATTTTGGTGTAGTGGCACTTCTCAACGTCTTCCTTTACTTTTAGGTATTTCTGTCTTGTGATGAAAAGCCAATGTCATAAGCCTATTTGCATGTATTACCTTCTAGAAGCTTAATTAACTTGCTGTTTACAAAGATTTGTGGCTTCTCTGAAATTGTTTTCTTTTTGTGCTCAGTTCAAGACAGGGGTCAAATTTCATTTTTGCTCATTCTGATCCAATTGACTGAGCATCCTTTCTTGAAGAATGCTTTCTTTCCTGCTTCTCTGCTTGCCAAGGGACCTTTTATGAGCAGATGTGAATCTGGGGTGTTTGAAATTTCTGTGGCCTATCACCAGTATGCCTTTATCGTCAGGCATTGTTATTACTTATTATGTACACAATGCATAGAAATTGTTACACACCGTTATTGTTTCTGGTAGGCATCCTGCATTTATGTGTGATAGTTGGTACAGAATTCTTTATGGCTTTATCAGATCAAAGCCATTTTCTTCTTTTCCTAGTTTGCTAAGGCACCAAAGATGAATGGACGTTAAATTTTATCAACATCTTTGCATCCTTTACAATGAACATGATATTTCTTCCTTATTCTGTGAGTGCGATAAATCACACTATGTGATTTCCTAACATTCAAACCAGCAATGCCTCCTGGAACGATCCCGATGTGGTATGAAGCTTCCTATTTTCATATAAAATATGAACCAGGCTTGTGAGAATCTGTTGGGTTCCCTGGTTCTTTCTTCAGAAATGATAGGGTTCTCTGTTTTTGTATTGACGTAAGGTACTTGTACTTTGATATTAAAGTTATTGTGGACACACGAAACAAAGTTGCAATCCTCATGCATATAGTTTGATGACAAATTCTGCCTTAATCCAAATCTCATAGAGAACTTTCAACTTTGACCATTATCTGACCTGACTATTCAGAGAATTTACCAAGAACATAATATGTGGATATGAACTTTCCCTTGTTGGAAGGTTTTAAATTTTAGATTTGCCATCCTTAACATTTAAAGAACTCATCCAATGATATTATTTCTTCAATTTTAACTTTTTATTTTTCATGCTATTTCTTCACTTGGCCTGCATTTTCACATACATCATCATAATGAGTTAAAGTATAATCTTACTATCTCTTTAGTGCCTTTCACATCTAGAGTACAACTTCCTTTCTGCCCTAAAACTGAATATTTGAGCCTTAATTTTTCTTCTTGTCTTAGTAATTTTATTAGCCTTTTCAAGGAATAACCTCTGACACCATGTGCATCTTTTTCCCCATCACTCTTATCTTCACGGTGCTTTTTTCTCTCTAAGCTGCATATGAATTTATTTTTAACTTCTAAAATGGATGTTTAGGTCACGAATTTTTCAGTTTTCATTTCTTGATGAAGTTCACATTTAAGGTTATAACGTTCTCTTTAATTTTGTGTTCACAAAGATTTCAACCAATTTTATATAAAGCAGTTTCATTATTGCTTGATTCCAATATATTTCTGGTTATTTTCTTCCATCCTTATAGATGACATTTAGAACCCTGCTTCTTCTGGCCAAACGGAGATGTCAGATGATTGTCTGTCTGTCTGTCTGTTAGGAAGTTCTTGCTAAGATCACCATGACTTGTAAGCCAACTCCAAAAATATTTTGAGCCTTTGAAATTTCTTTGGGTTTCCTTTATGACCCAGTATGTGTTCAACCTGGGTAAATATTTTATGTGTACTTGGAAACAGCATTTATTCTGTATTTGTAGAAAGCAGTGGTCCTTCATAGATTGCCTATCCTCTCAAATTTGCTAGTTTGTTCAAACCTTTGATTGGTATTCATACTGACTACATTGGCTCTCTCTTTCTACATTACTGGAATAGTCAAATGTCCTCATATGAATTAGATCAGCCACGATCTTTGCTACTGTCATTCTTTGCACTAAACTCAAAACTCTGGTCCTGGTAGCCCACATACTAGGGTGGGCATCTGAGCCTTTCGTGCTGTGACCACCTCCAGATCTGGTCTCTCTCTTGGTCCCCGGTCTCCCGCGTCCGAACATCCTCTCAATGACTCCACGTGGCCGTTTAAGGCTTGTCAAGTATGACATAGCCAGAAATCGTTCTTCCTCTTAACTCATTCTTTCTTGACAGTTTTGGCTTTCAATAAGTACCACTATTAAATACTAATAAATACTATTGCACTAATACATACTATTCTTCCACTTACTCAAGCCAGAAACTGCGAGGTGCACCCTGAGCTCCCTGCTGCTCTGAGGTTTTGCCACTGCACCGTGACCTGCAAAACAAGATCAAGCCCTTGAGTGTCCTGTCCTGCTCTATGTTCTTCTCCTGGACTGGATTTCACTACGTTGCTTCTCTCAGCTTCTGCTCTTCTCCAGCACAGGCTATTTGCACATAATCTTCTTTGAACTTGGACTATTCTTCATGCTTTCCAGCTCTTATTCCTTTTCTTCACAGGGATCTTCACAGAAAGGGCCATTTTGAACATATATAGGTTTTTTTTTTTCAATCTCATTCTCTTATTTACCTGTATAATATCTTGTAATTTTTTTCTCTCATTTCTTTAGTTTGTATGTCCTTAAATTTAAAAAAAAAAAATCCTTAAAAAGAGAAATTGCATTTGGTTGGGTCTTTGCTGCACTTCTAGTGGTGTAAAACTGTTTAGTATCAGGCAAGGATTCAACAGGTTTTTTTTTTTTTTTTATTCAATGACTGAGCCGATAGATGGTAGGGAGGTCTTTTTAAAAATGCGGTCTTTCTTTTAACAGTGAGAAAGATTTTAAAGAGAGCACATTGAGCAGGATTTGCCTTGATGCTTTTACATTTTGAAAATTTTACTCTGGTTCATGTGTGGAGAATGGCTCAAAGGAGGCAGAAATGGGCAAGTGAGGGTCTGTCCACACACGAACCAACGCCACTTGACCCAGGCATACGACAGTGACAATGGAAGGCGATCGTGCTCCCAAAGAGAAAAATTATAAAGCCCCGCAGCTACATTCAGACTTTATACAACTGAACGCATATGTCTTCTCTTTTGTTTCTTTTGTTAGAGAAGAGGTTGCCTTTTGGCAGGGAAGACAGTCGTAGTCACTGAGTCTGATATACCTTAGACACATCCAAGTAAAGACAGTCGTAGTCACTGAGTCTGATATACCTTAGACACATCCAAGTAAAGACAGTCGTAGTCACTGAGTCTGATATACCTTAGACACATCCAAGTAAAGAAGTAAGAACTCAGGTGTTTCAAATACTTGGCTTTAAACTAGTGACGCCTGGGGATCATTCATAGTCTCTTCTCTCGACCTCAAAATTCAGAGCAAATGTAAGAGAAAAGACAGGACGTAGGGCGAAGGGGACTTGAGGAGGGTCGGGGGACAGGAAGTAGGGAGAAGGGAAGGGGAAAGCTGGCTGAGAGATGGCAAGGGGGGAAGTGCAAAAGGTGACCTAGAGGAGCGCAGGATTCCCAAGCTGTGTGGAATGACTATGCCAGTAAACCTGAAGTGCCAAGTGCATACAAATAAAAATTTCAGGTAGTTTTTTTCCTATAGGTATAAGGGGTCAGAGGTTTGTTAGTGTTGGAGATAAATTTAGTAGTCTTCTGCACCTAAGTCTAATTTAAGTACCTGGAAAAGGGCATTATTGCTTAAGGAAAGAGCATTGTGAAAAAACAGAAAAAGAAAAAAGAAAGAAAAAGAAAAGACAAAAATACCAGTAACATTGATAATATCGAGTCTCCAAAATGAATAAAGTTAGACCTACTTCCATGGAAGACAAATGAGACAGCCATTTTTATATTTTTATGTAAAAAGATATCAAATTGCTCCACATTAATGGATTTTTTATTAAATGTAATGTCGAATGATAGAGCACATTTTACTGTAAGATCCCTTTCTCTCTTGTCAAAGATCACTCCCCAGGGCCGCATACGCATGTCATCAGAAGACAGGGATCAGAGCACGATGGAAGGTGAAGACACAGAGGGAACAATGTTGGTCCAGGAAGGAGAAACGCTCAAATATTGGATTCTGGGGAAGCTTGGAGAAGTGTGAATCTCAGGCTATGAAGACTGAGGGCCATCTTCCAGAAGTTCTGGCCACTGAAATCACGTGAAAGACTGCCCACAGATAAAGTAATGGATTTGCTTACATGTTAATTTTCACACCCACCATGGCAGGCAGCACGAAGGACTCCTAAAGTTGCCACTGCACCAATCCGCAACCGGAGAATACGTTATCTGACATGGTAAACACAAATGTGTATGTGGGATTCAGTTAAGAATTCCGTGATTGGAAGATTAGTCTGCATTATCTTAGGGGACCCATTAGAATTATAAGATTCTTCACAAGAGAGAGGCAGGAATGTTACATTAGGGGAGAGTCCAAGATGCTTGTCAGCTGGCTTCGAAGATAGAGGAAGGGACCATAAGCCTAGAGAGGCAGGTGGCATCTAAGAAGCTGGAAAAGACCGGAAATGGATTCTCTCCCAAACTCTTCAGAAGGAGCACCACTTGCTCCAAGTCCAACACTTTGCCAGTATCCCAGTAAGATTCATTGAGGACCTCTGAGCTTCAGAAATGTAGGAAAACCTATTTGTGTTGTTTCAAGTTACTAAGTATATGGTAATTTGTTATAACAGCAACAGGAAGCTGGTATAACCCATGCCCAGGAATGTCAGCTGCCATGTCTTTTTCATGTTATGAAAACACTAATAATATCCCCTTCCCAGAAAACACTTTGCAAGTATCCAGGCTCCTGGATGCTCACTGCGGCCTCACACAACACCATAGGCAAACATTTGCCCAGGTACTCAGATGCTTATACCAAAAAGGACTGTGAGATCTGATTCCACAGAGTTTCCTATGTGGAGTCACAGGTAAACTAGCAACAGAACCAAGTTATCTTAAATCCCATCAGCGTTTTTTTTTCCAATTGGTTTTGAGTATATTATTCCAAGTCAACAAGCAGAGACCATTTTGAAAAGAGTATTTCATTCCGTTATAGAGCTATTGGTTTATTATTTATATTCTAAGGTAAATTTCCCCCAAAATGATTATTTTTATGGTATGTCTGTGTGATAAGAAGAATTACACCTGGAGTCCATGAAATAGAGAAATCTCTCCTCATTTGTTTCATCATCACATAATCTCTAATTCAGTCATTGACTCATTTATTCACCGAGCAGTTATTAAGTGGCGAGGATGTAACAGACACTACCACAGTGTTTAAACATAGCAATGACTAGACTAGCCAAGAATTCTATTTTCACAGGTTTTTCATTCTAGAAGAAACAAACAGAAAATAGAAGACTCAAAATAAATGATAAATTGCCTGGAAGAAAAACAGTCAGCTTACAACAGAGAAGACTAAGAGCCTACAGTAGCCGTAAGAGGCGCTCTGAGGAGAAAACGTTTAAGTTTATGCTGGAACAAAGAGAAGAATCTACAACAGTGAAGAGCATCCCAGTTACAGGGACCAGCGAGGGTCATGGGAAAGTGGGATCCCACGGATCTACTTATTTTAGGGGACGTGCTATAGGACAGACAGGGTATAAGTGAGGACCTTCTTGCAAGTGGGGTATTTCATCCTGTGCAGGTAACTAATCGAGACTCAATTATTTTATCCCTATAATGAGACAATAAATAAACTATATGGAACTGTTTGGATTCTGAATTAGATAATATTTATGGAAGTATTTAACACAGAGTGAAAGCTCAAGGCATTTGATTTTTTTTTTCCTTCAGAAGGAAAGGCACAAGATGTTGACTCTGCAATTTTTTTTTTTTAATTTCAATGTCATCCTCCCAAAAGACTCTAAGGGACCTGGGGAAAGGAGACAGAGGAGAAGACTCAGAGGGGTCCCAGTCCGTTTGCACATGAAGGAAGAGTTCGAATGATGACACGAGGAAGAACTTGGTTGTGGCTGAGATAACATCTCCACTCCAGGAGGGAGAACTTGAAACAGCGGTGAGCACAGGCGGCAATTGTGCTGATCAGGTAGCCAGCATCGCAGCGGGAAAGATATGGATGTTCACTTTGGATGTTTAATTCAGTTTAATTCAGCAGTGTAGTTTAAGAACGAAGCCATTCCATTGGTTATTTCCCCCACCAGCTAATTAAAAATGTCTTCTTCATCCAGAGACCATGGCTGGCAACAGCCATCTCTTAAGCCTGTAGCTATTAAGCGGTGTCTTTCCTTTATTCTAACATTTGCACTTATAATGGATGAATTGTTATCCTCCGTGGAACCATCCAAGCACAGCCTTCAGCAGGTCACGGGGCCCTCCCAAGCCTCTCTGGGACAGGAGAGTGCAGCTCTCACGGGTGAGCCGGGTAGGGCCGACCGCTGCAGAGCAGGGGCTAGAGGCCTAACACCATGAGCTCATCCTGCTGCGTGTCAACCAGTACCAGGAGGCACAGTCACAAGGCTAGAGCGAGAAACCCAAAAGCCTGTCCTGGGAGAGGTACCCCGAGCAGTTCTCTGGGGAAACCCAGACTCTTAGGAGGAAAATATAAGTATTGTTCAACATCTGTCACAGGCCAGATCCTCTACAGGGGACTATCAGGAAACCAAAATTAAAAACAGATACGTATCTTTTTTAGTTACTTCTCATTGTTGGGACAGAATACCCAACATCCACAACTCTAGGGAAGAGAGATTTATTGTAACTCTGTTTCAGAAAGCCGTAGTCCATTTATGGGTAGACAGCTGGAAATGGTAGAACCAGGTGTCAGGGCAGGAGCCAGAGAGAGAAAGTTCCTCAAGGCATGGCAAAACAGAGTTGAGTGTGGGAGAGAAAGGGCAGAACCAGCACATGCCCCTCCAGGTCAAGGCCCAAGCATCTGCCCCTTCCAGGCAGGCCCCACCTCGCAACAGTACACAGTGCCCGTAGGTACATGAGGCTTTTGAAGGACTCTACAGATCCAAACCACAGTACTCTTCTTCCTTCAAGTTCTGATTCTCTTTATCTCACAAGTCCTGCCCAATTACCACAGTCTCTCTTGCACCCCCACTGCTCACTCAAACCGACCTCAGTAATGCCAGAGAGTCTTACACGGCATGCCCTTGACTTTCTCACAACCCTTACCCCCCTTCTGTCCCATAGATAAAACACAGCAGCGTTTTGGGGCCACTGTTTTCTCTTCTCTATCGGTCTTCATTTCTAGATTTTTGCCCTCACCTGACCCTCGGATGTGCTGGTCTTTTGAGACTTAATTTTGCGCCTCTTCTACCACTGGTTTGAATCTTGCTCTCAACATTCCAAAGATAGCCACTCGAGCAGCTGACGACTGAACGTCAAATACTCTTTCTTATAGGAATGTTTATGCCAGCTCACAGTCCACAGACACGCAGAGGCTGTGACCAGACAAGTAGGGGTTTCAGTCCCTTGACAGCACAGAGCACCAGGGGGACACTTCCTCTGCTGGCCACTTTGACCCTGAACACAGACTCACTCGGGTAATATGAACTAACCCAGGGCCACTTTATTTAACTCTCCAACTCATTTCTAAACGCCGTGGCAGTGCTACCAGTCCTGACGCTGGGATAAGAAAAAACACACATACGCACAGCCCCTTGTGTCTCTTGACCTTCTGACTTCCTTAAGATCACCCAGAATCCCCAGCCCACAATTGGTGAATTTTGTTTTCTTGGAGAATGTTTGAAAAAAATTTATATGTCCATAAATCTGGTTTTGGCTGCTACCAATAGTATATGATTTTTGAATTACTTCCTCTTACATAAATATAACATATGCATCAGCTGTCCTTACTGTGACAAAATACCTGATGAGGGCCCAGGGACTCCTCAAAGGCCTGTCCCCGGTGAGTCACCTTTATTAACTAGGCTCCATCCCTTAAAGTTTCCATTACTTCTCAATCTCCCAATAGTGCCTCCAGTTAGAAACCACACATGAAACTTGAGAAACTTATCTCTCCTCTCTCTTTTCTCTCCTTTCTTTCTCTCATACACACACACACACACACACACACACACACACACACATTCTTACACAAGCACATACTCCTTCATTCTTAGATACATACTTTACTGATCATTGTGTCTATCCATAGAATGAACTTTATAAAAGCTATTTGTAGATAGAAATGCAGAGGTGAAGGTTTTAACCTATCAATAGTGCAAAACCATAGATACCTGTGTTCTTAAATTTCTTAGCATTGGCATTTCTTAGAGAGGTGAGCTGTTATATTCCAGTATCTTCCTGATGCTCCCTACTAAAGACAACAATAATTCTTGAAAATAATACAACAGACAATCAATAAAAGCTCTGAAGGGTGGAAGGAGAAGGAAATAGTGGTCAGGAAGCCTGCCAACTGCAGGACCAGCCCAATGGCAGAGCGTCTCAGGTCCCTACCTCATCCAGCTCAGGAAAGCAATGCTAGCCTGGGATTTGCCAAGCCCCAACCTAGTAAGAGAAACAACATCCTAGTTAGGATCATACACCTTCTGGGTAGAATGCTTGTCCCTCTGACAGTGCCAGGAGAATTGTAAGCACTGGCGGTCTGTTTCTGGCTGACGATTGGATCTTGATATAGTTTGAGTACTTGACAGTGGAACACTAAGTATCAACCTGAACTTCATAAATTAGCTGCTGTAGCTGTGCTTGCTGCAAGCTGTCCGTTATAGCTGCACACTGGAGTTGTGCTGAGAAGCCAAGGAGAAGTGGTCAGAGCTCCAAGCAATGCACCTGTTTGTATCTACCTTCACCAAAGGACATACGGCTAACTGCATGGACAGGAATAATTCAAGGACAGTGTCAGATTATTAGCTTGGATATATTAGGACACAGTTTCACTAAATTCAAGGTATTCACAACAAGGCAAACGATTTTTTAAACATCAAGTAAGCCAGTAGGGCATGATGGCCCATCTCAGGGTAATGTATCTTGTTCCTTGACTTTCTTTTATTTGATCGATGATTCCATAAATAAAGTGCCTATGTTGGCTACATCAGTCACTTAGACACAATAGCCAACACCAGTCAGGAGAGGTGGGGAAATTTAATTTGGCTCATCGCGTCATCCCATGGACTCTGAGGTAGAAACAACATGGTAGAGGGGCACAGTAGAGGAAAACGGCCATCCTACGGCTGCCACAAAGCAGACAGAAAAAGAAACAGCTTGGGGCAAGGATATACACCCAGGAGCCCACCTGCAGCAATGCCCCGCTTCTTAACAACATTTTCAGCTACTGAACTCAACAACAACAAAAAAACCCGCTGGTAAGCACTGCATCCCCATGATCCAATCACTTTCCAAACACAGGAAACTTGGGGAGACAGTTTGGGTCTATGTCACAGCACTGGCATTAGTGGAAGCCAAAACCAAGTTTTACAGCATGGATTCCCCTGCCAAGGCTGACTCTGTTCCTGCATGTGCTGAATCTGAACCCCCTGAGCACATTGCCCAGTGCTGAGCCTTGGACTCAGCACCTAACTGCTAACAATTCAAGTTCCTGGGATCCCTTCCTTTATAGAGGTAATAGATTTATCTCCTCAAGAATAGACATTTATCCTGGATATATGTTTGCCTTCTCTATTTGAAACGCTTCTTCTAACACTACCTTACATGGTGTCTGGTGATCTCTTTGTGCCATTATTTCTGAGCAGAGACTTTTTTCTTAAACAGTAATATAAATTTGCTGAAGGATCTGTAAATTCTCTGATCATACTGCACATTCCTTCATCCAGAAGCAGTCTCACAGAACGGCAGAATGCCAGGTGAAGACCTAGTTAAGGTGCCAGCATGCTGTGAGTTAGGATTGCTGCCCATAAGCTGCAGTGTACACTTTGAACCAACAGCTAATAATCACTGCTACGTCTTCTACACTGCATTACACGAGTCCAGTACTCAAGATGTAATCCTAACAACCTATTCACAAGCTTGATTT
Organism: Ctenodactylus gundi; assembly: GCA_004027205.1. NCBI lineage: Eukaryota > Metazoa > Chordata > Mammalia > Rodentia > Ctenodactylidae > Ctenodactylus > Ctenodactylus gundi. Next base: position 119,844 of record PVKB01003459.1, on the reverse strand, counting down.
TCTGTATTTGTGATGCTGGGTCTCTGGGCTTGGAGCTTTTGGGTCCCAAAGGAAGAATGATCCACATTCTCCCTCTAGTGAGGAACAACTCTATTGACCTGAAAGTTGTGGTTGCTTCCTCAACTGATCTTCAGACTGTGAATGTGCATAGCAGGGAAGGAAGTACTCTTCCAACAGGGTCATCCACATCAACTAACAAGTGAAAATTGAAGGGCTCCTACCAAATAAAATTGAAGGGAAAATATGTCTGAGATAATCAGGGGATAGCCCGAACCTTATGCGTTCACTGTAGTGACCAAGTTTAAGAGTATAAGTTCACAGCGAGCAACAACAACCCTATTGAGTCAGGGATATTAAAAATTCAGACTTTTGCTCTACCAAACAAAGAATCCCATCGAGGCCAGGTGCTGGCCAAGAGCAAAAAGAACTTTAAACTTGTATGCTACCAAAGACAGAACAGCGTAAGATGGGGTGCAGCAGGCTGCAGCAGCTACGTGTGCTTTGTCAGTCAGACCTGGACTACCTACTAATTACGTCTTACAGTGATCAGGATGGAGTTCTACCTGCATTGGCTCTGGGATTCATGTCCGTGATGGGTGGAGCACAGTTTTGGGTGTGTCTGGGTGGGTCACGGAAGTGTGGAAGGGTTGGAGAAGAGCCCTAGGGCCGACTCCTGCCCCTGCCTCTCTGTCACTGTCCCCGTTTCCCAGCCACCGTGGACTAAGTGACTTTGACCCACTACACCCTTCTTCCATAATGTCTGTATCCTGGAGCCAGCTGACCACAAACTGAAACCATGAGCAAATTTAAACTTTTCCTCTTTTATGTTCAGAGGGTTGAGCATTGTGTCCTGCAATGGAAAAACTAACAAAATTTTTGTTTTCTCCTTTACTTACCATTTTCGTACGTTGTATACCTAAACCTAAATGTATTCTTCATTTCATAGACCAAAAGCCATGGCGAGCCACATCCGGGACTAGTGGGGAAGAAGGTAGGTGCTCGGCTCTCTGGGAGGTACCCTTCCCATCGGCCTCCTACAGCCGCTGCCATCTGCTTGCTCACGACAGGCAGAGCCGTGAAGAGGGGCTAAGCGGCACCGTGATGGACCACACAGACTTTAGGTCCGTCTGCTTTCGGACGCTGCCCTGACCCAAGTCCAGACAAAAAGCAGTGTGCAAGATGGGAACAGAGTTAGGCAGGAGCAGAGCGCTATACACACACGGGAGGAGAGTTTTCAAAAGCAGGAGGTAGTTTGAGGAGAGAGCGCCAGGATTGTAATTTCAATAAAATTGGCAGTGGAGGGTCGGGGGAGGGACAAAAGGAGAGTGGGAAAGCCCTTGTCACCTTGACAAGATACATATGTGCACAAAAGGCTCAACTCCATTGTAACCCTTAAATTTTGCACATATACAAATCAATGAAATGGGGGGGAAATAAATTTTTTAAAAAGAGGGGAAAAAATTGGCAGAGCAGAATCAGAGCACTGACAACTGATGGCGGAACATGTATGTCACCGCAGATTTAGAACTCTCTTTCCAAATGAATGGGACTCACCTCCTAACTGAGATAGATCAGTTGCCAGAAAGAATTTTAGGGTTGGGGTGCGGGGTCAGGGGGCATGGTGTGGAATGACAGAGAAGCCCTAGCACAGTATGCTCTGGTCACACGGGGGTGTCATCATGGAGGCTGGAGGAGAGTGAACCTGGGAGCCAGGGAGCTCTGCCCTTTGCGCGTGAAATCAGTCCCTTCCCTGCCTGCACTGTGCCTTGCTCCTGGGAGCTCAGTGTTGTGGGAGTTCAAATCAAGTCCTAGATAGAGGTCCTGAGTGACGCCTGGCTCGTGAAATTAAAACTCGAGGGAGAGTTGCCTGCAGGAGTGGTGGGTGGCCACAGGAAGACGGCCTTCACAGGACAAAAGGACTCTTCCCTTCAAACCTGGGCAGGGCACTTAAGAACAAAGAGAGAACAATGGGGCACTAGAGGAGAATGGGGGGGAACCTGAGAAACAGGCAGGCCTCGCAGCCCACTAGCAAAATACCAAGAACTAATGGAGAGACTTTCAGAGGCAAAGATAGCTTCGTTTAAAGATAAACTGTAGCCTCAGGGCACGTACTGAGAGTACTACCTGACGTCAGGTTCATGGGAGACACCAAATCAAAAACTTGGAAGCGGAAAAAAAAGAAGAAAAAAGAAAATTATTCTATTGCTGTGAAGGCAACTGGTTTCCTCCGGCTGCACAGCACGCACCTGGCAGCCCACGCAAGAGAAGTGGCAGTGGGGGGAGGGGGGACCACTAGGAAACAGCCACACACTGGTCCTGGCCAGCAACAAGGAAGAAATCAGCTAGAGGAGCCTGGAGCAGTGGCAGCTGGTGGCCTGGGACCATCCTTGCTCCTTGGCAGTGGTTGCCGCCTTGGCCAGAAGGATTCCTGGGCACAGAGGCTGTGTGTTGTAGAGAATGCTATTAGCTCTAAGAAATAGGAAAAAATCTCCCCAGAGTTCCTAGCCTGTCTTCAGAAACAGAAAATGGAAGAAAGTATTTCCAGCTCCCTCCCAGACAGGCGCCGACCATACCCACTGTGCCTTCTGCCAGAAGGATTCTACTCCAAAGTCAGAGCCTTCAGTGTAAAAGGATTTCTCCCACAAAGCAAACAGTCTTTGAGCTCCTACTGCTTTCCAGGGCCCAGATCTTGCCAGGAAGGATGGAGGAGAACTCAGAGAAAGCCAGTGAGCCCACTGCCTCGAAGAAAACTAAGACAAATGCCTGCATATGTACAAGAAAAAGAAGGAAGGGAGAGAGCCCACACGCAGGGAGCAATGGCCTTATTATTGGGTGAGCTGCTGGTGCTTCCCAGGGTGAAGGGACCCATCCTGGGCAGACACAGCAGGCCAGGCTCTTGTCTTTGTTTTGCATTTTATTTTGCTTCTCGCCATGGTCACCCCTTGTAACGGAGTGGTGTCACCATGCCAGCCCTGCATCATCTGGTCCACAATCAGACCTTATATTGGGGCTTGGAGATCCACCCTATGATGCTGCTGCAAATATCACCCAGAAAAACCAACACTGTATTAACATGGGGTTGGGTCTATTCCGAAGTGATTTTTTTTTTTTTTTTGGTAGTACTGGGAATCAAGCCCAGAATGGTCACAATGAGCTAAAACCTCAGATCATTTTGATTTTTGATTTTTGAGACAAGGTCCCACTAAGTCACCAAATTGCCCAGTCTGGGCTGGAGGTTTTGATCCTACTGGCCTAGCCTTCCCGAATGCTGGGATTACAGGCCTAGACCACTGGGCCCGGATCTTAAGTAGACTTTTAACATCTTTTTTTCAGCCCTGGCAGGGACACTTTTCTATCAGGCACAGTTCCAGGCACAGGACCCACCGGATATGACCCCACCTTCCAGCCTGGGAATGAGTGGCCTGCCTTTCTCCTGCTTTCTGCACTGTGCAGGCTCAGGACCCGTGTCCCAGGTGTGAAGGTTGGGCGTGCATCCTACGGCCCACAGTGGGGACACTCCATGCGGTCCCTGCCTGCTACCAGATGCAAGCTCAGCAAGCCATGACTTCCCCTCTGTGTCCTCACAGGGCTCTGGCTCTGCAGGGGGCCACCAAAGGGTTCCTTCGGTTCTTAAACATAACTCGTCCTCTACTGCTGTGCTTACCACAAGGGCAATTTCACAGTATAAACTCTAGTGCCCTTCTGATCAGTAGTCTCTGGCATCTCCTTTCACCTCCACGACTGTCAGGGGAGGTGAGGAATGCCACGCATCGTAGGCCAGAGTTTCTGTAAAAACGATTAGGGTAGGAGCAGAGGATGAGGCTCAGCAGCTAGAGCACTTGTCTCGCAAGTGCAAGGCCCTGGGTTTGATTTCCATGTACCATGTCAGTAGGGCAGGGTGGGATGCTGAGGAAGGAAAATTACTCTGCCAGCCTGGGCTACACAGTGAGTTTAGGACCAACCTGGACTACAGAATGAGACCCTGTCTCCAAAAAAAAAAAAAAGATTAGTATTAAGAACATTCTCAGGCAATTGGGTATGCTGAAAAAAGGACTTGATATCTGCATTTTACCATAAATAGATGAGCTCAAAAGATTGAAACCTGACCAGAGCCTTCAAGTGAGGACAGAACAGAAACCTGCTCACTCGCTGCTCTCTGTCTCTATCTCTCTCTTTCTCTGTTGGTTTCCAGAGTCTACAGTGATGTTGCTCTTCAGAGGAGGCAGAATTCGTGACAGTCCATGTACACAAGGATTGTATCAGTCCCTGCAAACCGAGGAAGGGGTGGCAGCTGTTTAGACAGCGTTGAGCCCACGATGGGCAGAGTGCTGCCTCTCAGATACCACATATATCTCCTGAAAGGTCAGTTTTCCAACCTGAAGTACCTTCCTCTCAGTTATCACTCAATTAATGCCTCGGCCTCATCACCAATTTCAATAAATTCATGACACTTACTGAGTATGACCATGTGCCAAATACTGGGTACAGAAAGTGCAAAAGATAGATGCAATTTTGTCCTGTTCCCCGACATGGCTCCTAAAGGACGTGACATTGCAGGCAGTGCAAATAAAGGTTGTGGGCCTTCCAGGTTGAGTGAGAACACCACGTGGTCAAAGGTCGCCGGTGTAACCAGTCTGTGCTGCTTTCAGGAACTACAATGGGTCTGATTGATTTCTACTCCTAACTCTCGTCCTACCCAGGTGCAAAAACAAGCCAGAGGTGGAGAGAGGACAGACAACAGGCTAAGGCTGGACAAGGACTTTGAGGTGGGTCCTCTCAGAGCGGCTGTCAGCTCAGCGGACATGAAGAAGCTGCCGCTGCTGCTGAAGAGGCCGAGATGCTACTCTCATTGGGAAGTGCCAGCCATACCTCCAGCCTCCCCCCAAGACCGGTCCCTGAGCCCTACATGTGGGGTGTGTGCCGCAGGGACAGGAGCACCCACTTCTCCCTCTACCCATCGCTCTTCCACGGGGCTCCTGGTTACTGCCACGTCCACACCCCTGTGTCACGCCCAGGAAAATGTAGCTCTCATGGGATGACTTCATACCCCAGCACTGTCAGAACACGGCATTTCATCCAAGGTAGCCGCCATGCCAACAGCATGCCATGAGGCCCCGCTTTTTCCCACGGTGGAAGATAAGGTGAAGGCGTGTAAGGAGGGGCCGAGGAGTGGATGTGCAGTGGAAGAAAGTTCGGAAAAAAGATTCTCCAGGGGCTAGGATGGGATGAGGCAATGGGCCAGAAAGGTGAGGCAGTAAAGTGCATCTTTCTTTTAGTTTCCTGTTTTTATATTCTCCCGTTATTGGACTTCATAACCAACTCACGCTTCAAGCCAAGCTAGGAGTAGCCCTAAGTCTATGTGAGTTTGTCATTTTTCTTTCAAATCCAGTTCAACAGCCATTTACTCAGCTGTTCTCGAGTCCAGGAACTATGCTGAGAATTGATAATTTAAACAGAAAGAAAAGGCATGAACTTCATTCTAGTGGAATTTGCAAACTAATGAGGAAGAATATCATTCAGTACATCATATGTATAAGATACTGCAAGAGCAACAGGAGACTCAAGAGAAGGAAGCACAGGTTGCTGAGGAGAGAGAGAAGAGAAAGCCTTGGGGACCCAGGCAAGGCTCCCCAGGGAGGCAGACGCCACGCCTGGGTGTATAAAGATAAGTGGGAGGGATTTTTCCATATTAATAACATTATTGATACTGATAATGGCTCTCAACAGACATGTTAGGGAATGATTAGGCTGAACAACCAGCCATCTGTGTGAATATGGCACCTGCTATAGTAGGAAGAGAAAGGAATGGAACATAACCAAGTTAAGGCCGAAGTCAATTCTCTGAATCTTTAACAGATCAAATAGAAACATCACAAATGAGTTTTGGGGCCACTGAATAGTACCACAAAGGTAATTTGCCGCACGTATCCACTGGGTCCTTCACAACCTTTTCAAGTAATTGTGGTGTATACTCAACACAAAGCACAAGGACATAGCCTTCTGGTCAGACCCTTTTCAATCTAAAAGCGGGAATTATGATCAATTAAGGTATGAATGAGAATATTCGTGGGAGCCTTTCTAACAATCAATGAAGCAAACAAAATTCCGATATATTTAACTAATGGGTAAAGAGAAAATGTATCAAGCTTGGCAATGAGACAATAGACTCAACTCCGGAAGTGACTGGTATGCCGATATATACCCTGGGCCTTCTCCCTGAGCTATGAGACAGAGCTTAAATAAATCATTAAGTCGCCCAGGCTGGGCTCAAACCTGCGTTCCCCCTGCCCCGGCCTCCCGGAGTGTTGGGATCACGGGTCCGTGCCAACAGGCCTCTCAATGATTGGTTAATATTTTAAGGACTTTGGATTTTCGTTCACGAAGAATATTGTTTTGTCTATTTTCTTTCCATAACATACTTTCTAGTTTGGGAATGAGGACAAAGTCACAGTCATGAAATGAAGGGCAGCGCCACACTCCTGAGTTTTTTGAGAGCGTTGTATAAGGGCAAATTTTTTGCACTTCATTGGTAGAACTCATTGGAAAACTCACAAAGGCCTGAAATTTGTATCTCTTGTAAAAAGGGGGGATGGGTGGTCTTTCTTTTTTTCCAGTGTTAGAGGCTCTAACTTTTTGAGTGTTGAATCTATGTATGTGTGTGTTAGTCAGTTTCCTGTTACTCTATAGCAAATACTTAAGGGAATCCAGTTACAGAGAGAAGGTTTGGCTCATAATTTTCCAGGTGCAATACATGCCAACCGGCCTGGCTGGCTACAGCCTGTGGTGGTACATGAGGGTAGGAATGTGTGAAGGACTAAATCCACTCACCTCGCCTCTGGGAAACAAAACAAAGAGAAGGAGACCACAGTCCCACAATCCCCTTGGAGGGCCTGACCTAAATGACCCTAAGACCTTCAAGAGGACCCACCTCGAAGGCTTCTACCACTTCCTGTATTGCCTCACTGGGACCCAGGCCGTCAGCACACAGGCATTAAGTGGGGACAGTCAAGACTGACTGGCCAGCTGGTCCCTTTCTTTCCAGGCAAGAATAGGTTAGCAATTAAGATCTTGCCCTCTGGGATCTTCATTAACACAACTGTTTGAAATCCTGGCTTGCCGCTAGCTGGCTAGTCCCACTGGTAACTCGGTGTCCTCCACAAGTCTCAGGAACCATGAAATGGGCAAACCACTCTGCACAGGAACTAGCAGCCGAATAGGAACTGAGCAAATGGAAGGTACTGTCTATTCTAATAATGCTTCTAGGCTGAACTTCTATATAGGAGAAGAAATCTTATTCAAAACAAATATTCTCTAAAAATATGAATGAAAATTAATGAATCTTAAAAACCGGAGCTGCTTCCAATCCTGTCTGTTGTGATCTTTTCTCTTGCTTAAATCTAATTTTCCTCCACTTTGGGTCCCAGCCTTTTGATATTGCTGATCTAGCAGTAACAATATAACTACAGTAGACAAAGATACTGTGGCAAAAGGAGTGTTAAGGCCCATGTCACCCTGCAGTTACTGCACAGCTCTGACACAAGAGGGGTCTATTCTTGTTGGTCCCTCTGCCAACTCGCCTGGGGACTAAGGGATGGATTTATATTCATTTATGTGCAGTACCCAGCACCAACTCCTGGAGAGGCGATCGGATTGTGAGGGCAGTAACTTCAGCAGCAGGAATTCCTGTTGACGGCCTATTAGGTAATGGAGCCTTGTCACAGGAAGTGGGTCATGGGCCTTTGCACTTTGTCCTCAGTACCCAGTTTGTGGCTTAAAAGGTGGGAGGAAAGTAGGCATGGCAAGGAGGGAAGAAGGGCAGAAGGAACCATTTTCCACAGACCCTTTCAGGGGTGTCGCTAGTGATGTTATTATATTGAGTTCCTTGCTCCTCTTCTCCAGCAGCAGTTCTTAAAATAACCTAAACCTATGATCCATGAAACTGAGAAAGAAATAAAATCAGAAGTAATCTGATTTGGCTCGGACTCTCTTGGATGTGGTCTCTGAGGCAATCAGAACACTGAGAGACCGTTCTGGGCAGGGGAAATGAGGTCTGCCCTGCCAGATGTAACATGGGTGGCTGGGGGACAGACCTATGTTGAAAGCAAGCCTGGCTGAAGTTTCTAGAAATTGTTCAGGCTCAAAATTTTTTCCTCCTGGTTCTCTAAGATCAGGAGAGCCACACCTCAGACTGCCAGTTGTATTCTGCCTTGTCTTCACCTTGTGCCTCCCGTGGTTGGGGAGAGACTTTTGCTTCCACGATAAGTGGACTCAGGAACTAGCCTGAAGTCTTTGAGTAGCCAGACAATGGCAAAATTAGCCTGAACTGATTAGATACATTAGGACACTTGCAAATCCATGCTTGTAGTGAAAGAGACTCCCAAGAAGGTATAGTCAGTTTTCTGTACCCACGGGCTCTGCATCTATGGGTTCAACCAACACAGGTCAAAGATGAGAAAAAGTGTCTTTCCTGAACGTGTACAGACATTTCTTAGTAATTATGCACTAAATGATACAGTATAAGATCAGTGTATTCACAGAGCATTCTTATTCCTTATTTTTAGTCATTTATTTTTTAGTCATCTAGAAATGATCTAAAGGAACAGTCCTCGACATTTTTGGCACCCACGGCCAGTTCTATGGAGTGGTAGAGGGGTGTGAGGGTGGGAAGGGTGGTGGACGATGCTGCCACCACAGCTTCAGTTTCACCCCAGGCATTAGATTCTCACACAGACTCACAAAATGGGTCCATGGCTGTGTTCCATTTTTTTCGCCAAGATGTAAGCGTGAGTCTGGGTGTGCATGAGGCCAACAAGTGTGTGAGATATGTGGATTTGCGTGTGAGCTAGTATGCACGTCAGACACCAGGGACAGACACAAAAAGAGGCAGATGTCATCAGTAAAGGCTCAGTCTCTTCCTCTCTTTGCTTCCACATTCTACACAGACCTAGAGATCTAGACTGATCTGATCTAGTGCGGGAACCCTCAGGGGCAGGTCAAGCCAACAGATACGCTAATGAACACAACCTAAAGGGAGCTGGGCAGGCAATAAGAAATTTCTCCCAAAGGCATTGTGGTCCCTACATACAACTCAAAAACTGCTGGGCTAGAGTAAGCATGATTTAGAGCCACTAGTAAGCTACGACTGGTACAAGAAACAGAAAGATTGTATGTTAATAGATATGGACCCGTCGTGTGCTCTGAGACTGCAAACAGTAGTGGATTCAATAAGTCTCAGTCACTTTCTCGCCATCGCTGCGGCACAATATCTACCATGCACAACCGAAAGGAGGAAAGGCTTGTTTCGGCTCACATTTCAGAAACCTCAATCCACTCATGGTCAGCTAGCAGTAGCAGAAGGTCACCTGGAGGGAAACTGTTCACAGTAGCCAAGACCGGAAGCAGAGAATAAAAGGCAGAGTCAGTAACGGAGACATTTCCTTCCAGGTCACGCCCCATGGTCCTCCCCTTCTGACTGGGACCCACCTCCTAACAGGCTCGCCTCTGGAAATCGGTGGAATAACTCACTGATAAAATTAATCCCCGATCCAACCACCTACAAGGCATTGAGGGAACTTCCAGATCCCAAAACACGAGACGAGGATTCCTGGAAATAGAACACACCCACATGTCCCTGCAGAAGGGATAGACAGCCTAAGATACCACGTGGAGGTGGGCACAACAGAGTTACACCAAAGCAAGGGTCTCCTTAGGAGCAGGTACAGGTCAGGGGAAGCTGGGGAGGGGGCAGGCCGTGCAGAGACTTGATCTGAGAGCCAAAACCTAAGATTTCAGGATCACTTTGCAAGTTGGACTATTTTTTATTTAACCTTTATATGGAACAGTGACAGATGCTTCAGAAATTTACTTTTATCTAAGTCTTTCCACAGCCCTGGATGGCAGATATTATCATTTCCATTTTACCAGTAAGAGAACAGAAAACTTTGAAGAAGGTTGGGAATTCATCTGTGATGTATTGTAAAACATGAGTTGGTTTGTTTATCACATCACTTCTGCCCTGAGCAATCTCTCCTTCTGGAATTCACTTTGCTGTACCAAGGTGATCTTGGTTTCCTGGCCCAGGAGACCTGGATGTTGACGTAAGGGGCTATGAGATCCCACCTTGCTCTAACATCCAAGGCCTCTCAGGAAGGACAGGAGGGAAAACCCAGTTAGAATGCATCACTAAACTATGTAAGGATAATAGCTCATCCTCTATTTTACAAACAATGATCTGTGGTCCTCTGTATGTAACAGCATAGTCCTCTGAATGCTGAAATTGTCCCTCTAACTCCCAGCTGCGTCAGTAACTGAGTGAGCTTGTGTGGTTTCCTCAACAGCTCTGAGCTTGGTTTTTCTTTTAATCAGGCAAATGGGGATAATTGTACAGACTTGAAATAGCCATGCTAAGGAAAATCAAGTGAAGAGACTCAGGTCTCCATTGAGTGCAAAAGGTATGTTTGTGTCTGCCGAACCTGGTGAGCGGTTCCTGCAGGTGCACACCTGGGGAGATCTGGTGACTCAGTTTTTTCAGAACTCACAGTCACCTTTGAGTTCCTCGTCATGTGTTCTCCATGTTGGTGTCTGAAGGGAAGGTGCCAGGTTGGAATAAATGTTTGGAATGTCACGGGAAGATATGCAGGTGTTTCTGCCTGAAGGACTCAGACAGCTGGTGATGTCACGGGCCTGAGTTTGTCACTTGGAGTCAAGCACTGCTGGTTGAATCACACAAAAATCACAACAGTCACTTGAAATCACTGATGAATGACAACCTCCACCTACATGCTGCTCCAGAATGGGGACACAAGCTCTTTTCATCACGACAAGAAAGCATCAGTGCTTTGGAAGAGGCAAGTGAATATTCACTTCTAAGCCCCAAAGGAGCTATCGTCTCCATGCTCGGATCATTTGCATTTAGAAGAAGGAGTTTTGCGCATGGAGAAAAGCTGAAGAAGGGATTTCCACCTCCCGAAGCCTGTTCCCTTTGGCTTCCTCTCCCACCTGGGAATGAAGAAAGAGGGAGGCTGTGACGACAAAGTGGGTGCATGGAAAGCAGAGCCAGGGTGTGGCCCCCGCAGGATCTGTGAGCTGCTAGACCTGGGGGACTGCACGCGTGAGGCCAGGGGGTGCAAGCCCTTTCGAGAATGACTGGTGAGAAGCTCCAACCCACACACTGAGATTACTGTCTTTGGATGTGACTCAGGAAAGGAGGACTCAGGCTGTGAAAGGGTCCAGAATGCTCACAACCACGGACCCAAGCGAACTTTGCACTTGTATTGTCACTAAATCTGACATTTATGACGCTGAGAAGAGGTGAGGAAGTCTCAAGGCCAAAGGTGGACCTAGTGTTGTACGTTCTGTACGTACTGAGTAAACGTTCTAAGAATGGGTACAATAGACCTTTTTTCATGAGGTTCAAGTTCAGACATTTTCCAGGTCACGTCTTACTCCACGGCCAGGGTCAGTGTTATGGTTTGGAGGCGGAATGTCTCCCAAAAGCCTCAGGTATCTGGGTATTATGGACTACATACAGATTTCATGTGCTATTAGAAGATGGCAGCTAACCAGGAGACGCTGATCATCGAGCTTGACCCAGAAGGGGTGGATCCTTTGGGCTTGACCTAGAAGGATATAAAGTAGCTCCACCTCTCACGGCTTCCTGTCTCACCATAGGTGAACAGCTTTTCTCTAGCGAGGCCCCCACCAAGCCCTTTGACCATTACCAGCTGCCCACGAATGGACTGAGACCCTCTGAAACTGTGCCCTAAAATAATCTTTCCTCCCTTCAGGTGTGGATGTTGAGAATTATGTCCCAGAAACAAAAATGTGACTATGCCAGTTAACACCATCAGAGCTTCGTGTGCCTGGATCAATGCTCGGCCTGTGCTCGAGGCCAGGCTCAGATCACGCCACAAGCTGAGCAGCTTAGTCCTTCCCCAGCTTCCACCCACCATCTGGGGTCTGTCCTGCACACCTGGGCGCCTTCTCCTTCCACGTCTCCTCCTCACACACCTTTGAGCAGCGTGTTCGCCGCACATCTCGTTTCCCGTTTGCAGCCTCCTCTGCTGCAGGCCGCAGGGAACTTCCTAGTGTCCTCAGCGTTACACCCTGTCTGTTGTCTGCTAAAAACAAGACTCTGCTTCAAAATGACAAAGACAGAATGACACAGGATGTCACCATGGGATACACGATGCTGCTTCCTGAGCACGCATGCTATTGTCACATGCTCCACATGTAAATACATATGACTTTAAACGACAACAAAAGGAAGGGAAGGGACTTGCAAGTGTTTAAATTGCCGTTAAACTCAACTACGGTTAAATTATCAGATAATCCAATGGGTCGGAAAAGCCATCCCAGGTAAATCTTTGTCCTTAGTCCTCTTCTACACACCTCCGGGGATTTGCAGGGGTGGAGAGAAGTTTCGGGGAGCTGCGCGTCCCACATCGCAGGTCCTCTCCTCTGTTGGCTCACTTTCATTTCCTTCCCTAAAGACACGCAAACAGAACCCAAAACAATCACGACCCAAATGTACAACATATGCTGCAATTAGCAAAACCGCATTAAGAACCAAATTGGCCCTCCACCGCCACTTTCCTGATAATGAGAGGAAAGAAAGGCAAGGGAAAACAATTGCAAAGCAGACGGCTGCGACGTGACGCAAACTTCCTGGGACGAAGGCTCCGCAAAGGAGCTCAGCCTCAGCATCCAGGACCGTGGGTTCAAACACCACCTGGTGAATTTCTCTTTTGAAACCAGCAATTCAATAAAGCAACTCAGCCTTCTGCAACAAGGCTCAGGAACCACCACCGTCATTGCTCCACTAACTTAGTTCCTAGGGGTTTACTGCAAAGCCACAAGGCGTGTAAGCCAAAATTCATTTCAATATTGATCATGGCAGTAAAAACTTGAAAATTAACTTGAAAGGACAGTAATGTGGGAAGAGTTAAGGAAATTACAATGGGGACAAAGAAAAAAGTATGCCATCAGAAATGATGTTTATGAAGAATCCTACATGACAGAAGGAGATGCTTACCATAGAATTCTAAACCAATTGTGGCACATAGATCTAAAAGTGTGGTGTGATCTCAACTGATTTTATGTACCAGTTGATGTTTTCATCAAACTGAAATTTTTATAATAAACACATAAAATAGTAAATAGTGGTTATCACTAGATTTTGATCTCTTTAATGAACTAAAAGTTCATTTATTTTAAACTATCTTGCAAATGATTCATAAAAATATGCAATATTTTGATAATCTGAAGAAAAATGCCTCCTTTGCATTAAAAATTGTATCTCTTCCCCATGTCTTCCTTCTCCCATATCAAGTATAGGAGAGACTGTGTTTGAGATTAAAAACAAACAAAACAAACAAAGTGAACCTTTTCTCTGCACCCAGTGCTATACCCAGCTCCCAGAATGAAGACTTCTGACACCGTATAATACAGATTCTCCAACATTCTGCAGGCCCACCTTTGGTATTGTTCTCTATGTTTTCAGAACCTGCTGACCTTTCCACTCAAAGCAGTTGTCACTTTCCTGTTGCTGAGACCTGATACCTGATACCTGATACCCACAATGTAGGGGAGGAGAGGTTAGTTTAGCTCTAGTTTCAAGGGATGGAGCCCATGGCCAGTTGTCTACAAGGCAGGAATGTTATGGTGGATGGGTGTGGCAGAAGGAAGAGCCTAAATGATGGTGGTTGGGAAACAGAGCAACAGTACCATAGAGGAAGGGGCCAGGGATGAGGTGCAATGAATGTCCAAGGTTGTGCTTCCATGACACACACTCACACGTGTGCTATATTAAGCACCTCGGTGGTTCCCAAGCTAATTAAATTGACACAACTAAGTTTGTGAGTTGGAGACATAACACAGCAATTAGAGTGCTTGCCCAGCAAGCACAAGGCCCTAAGTTCCATTTCCTAGCAACACATAAGCTGAGGGTGGTGGCACAGTCCTGTAATCCCGGCACTCACTCGGAGGCTTAGGAAGGAAGATTGCTGTGAGTTCAAGCTCAGCCTGGGCTACACAGTGAATTTAAGACCAGCCTAGACCACTGAGCAAGACACCCCACCCAAAAAAGCTCTTGCTTAGCATGCACCAAGCCCTAAGGTTGATTCCCCAGCAACACATAAAGATTAGCTGGACAGAGTAGCCCATGCTTTTAAACCCAGCACTCAGAAGGCTGAGGCAGTAGGATCATTGTGAGTTCAAAGCCAGCCTGGGCTACATAGTGAGTTCAAGATTATCTTGGCATCTTGGACTATGGAGCAATATCCTGCCTGAAAAATGGGAGGGGGGGAACCCTTCATACAGGACTAGCATGTTAGCTACTATGAGGTTTCCAAGTCTTAAATATCATCACCAGCATCATCAGGAGCTGGTTAGAAATGCCAATTTGTGGAATCCACACTTAACATGATCCCTTGGTGAATCTTGCACACATCAGGGTTTGAGGACTTCTGTTTGATATGTTCACAGCAACCTGGTAGAATAGAAAGAACTCAAACTGATGACAGCGGTCAACTGATCTTTAGTACCAGCTCTGTAACCAAGAAGCTGCCTGACCTTGAAAAGCTACATGTGTTTGTCCGAGGGATGTAATATCCCAATTTTAGTTTCTGCATCTGAAAGATGGGGATCATAAAAATACCTCCAATACAGGGTTTGACAGATCAAATTAGGGAGTGTAAAATCCCTAGGATACTACCTGGAACAGAATGAGAATTAAATGATTTTTATCATCGTTATTATGATTATGCATGACAGTTGTAAGGATCAAATGGGATAATGAATATTCAAAGCAGTTGCAGATGTAGGAGATTCTTTTGCAGATGTGAGGAGGAATTATTTTACAGATGTTATGAATCATTCTTACCCAGAAAGCCAAATGCAAAATTATCGTTGGGGGGAATAAAAAAAGTAAAACTACAGATTCGTGGATGAATTTGGATCCCTTGGGCCTGAACTCAGGGGGAGAAACCTGCAGAGGCAGAAGGAGATGGGGTGGAGCAAAGGTCCCCAAGGCTCACAGCTTCCCTCACTATTCTGAGTTTTTCCCACTCATGGAGGAGGAAGAGAGACAAGCTTATCTACTAGCATAGTTAAAGCAAATTTTAGTGAATCTCTTCTCACTCCCCCAGGCACCCTTAACAGATGATCCCTCACCCCCAAGGCTGCCAGTGAGTAATCTTTGCAAATTGTTCACATTTTCGAATTCTCAGAGGCTCTGCTTTTGTGCCCTTGAACGGAGAGAAAGGAAAGTCTAGGCTTTCAATGAATCAAATCAGTTGTCAAAAAGGTGGCCAACTGCTTTGGACAGAGAACTAGACCAAGGAGCAGGCTCCAGGCCTGGTCTGGATCACTTTGGCCTTGAATAAAAAGCAACAGAAAGATGTCCTTGGGAGAAGGATGGACCTTGGAAAGTGAAGGTCAAAGTGGGCTCCAGTTGGGCAAAGTGAATGTGAAAAATTCAGAAGAACAGGAATAGAAATCCAGGGGAAAACAGTTGCCAGAGTCCACCCTTTCAACCTAGTCCTTGACCACTTAAAAATAATCTCAACTACTTTCATTAGAATTGTGATGGAGAAGTCAATCATAAACAATTTGATGCTAACACCCTTGGTCCTTAATATTCTGAGTTTCCGACACCATGCCACAAAGATTGTTTTCTGGTAGAGAAATAGGATTCCACATGGCCTTGTTCAGTACAACAGCTAATGGACGCTTCAAATGTTTTTATTGCCTGATCTTTCTCTGACATTTAACTTACTGTTCCAATTTTCTTCCTCTTTTTGCTAATTGATCGTGTTTTCTCCTGGCCTCCCGTATCCTGCTGAAACTCTTCCTCTAACCCTTATTCTTTGGTCTTCTTCAAGCTGACCTGGTGGCGCCCAGCATTCCATTATCTGTTCTGAGACAGAGGCTGTAAATCCCAGTGCTTGAGGGTCAGGGAAAGAAAACAAATGTCCACATGGATGAGACATGATGTGGAAAGCTGGAAATTATGTCTCCCTGCAGATGATTGGGTTTCCTTTTTTCTGGAATGATGGAACTAGTTTTGTTCGTCTCTGTCATCTGACTTGCTACGGTCTGAACCGAGAATGTCCCTCAAAAGGCTCTTGTGCTTAAATACGGAGCTTCTGGAAAGGGAGTGAATCTTAGGATACTACATTATTCAGCACAGCAATTGCACTGATGGGCTTAGAGCTGAATGTGGTATTAGGAACTGAGGCCTGGTAAGAGGTGGCTTTACAGGGGCATGACTGGGCAGAATGTGTTCTCAACACCGCGCCTCTCTTTTTATTTTACTTCCAGGCCACCACGACATAAGCAACATCTCTCCACGGGGCCCTTCTACCACTCTGTTTCTGTCGAGTGTGAACTAAACCCACTGAAACTGTTTTTCTCCCAAGGTGCATATGTGAAGCGTCAGGTGTTCTGTCCCAGCAGCAGGAAGGCTCACCCTCAAGTATATGGTAATACATGGTCACTGCCTGTTCTAAATAGTCACCCTCTTTTTGATTCACAATCTTGCTACATCTCATAAAGGAAGTCAAGATTGGACTTCTCCAGAGGTCGGTGAGCGCCAGCAGCCAGGAGTTTCAGGAAGAGCATGTATGCAGCCACTTGTAGGATTCCTTTCCACCTCTTTGCCTTTGGGCTGGGTAGAGCCACACCCCCAAATTTACATTGATATCTTCTTGGCCTCCTGAGCTTTTAATGATCAGGGGGAAGTCTAAACCAGTTATAATCAGCTTTCTCATTACTGAGACACAATACTTGAAACTCACAGCTCACAGGAGGAGAGGTCCAATTTGGTTCATTGTTGTTATGTGAATCTCCCCCCAAAGCATGATGTATTTGGTTGTAGTGGAATGCCTGTGTAGCCATGTGCTACCGAGAGGTGGGGTTTGATGGGGTGTGCAGCTCACTGGGGCAAGACCTGGAAGGATATCTCCACCCTTCCTCCATGGCTTGGCTTCCCATCTCCCATGCCATGAAGAGCTTTCCAGTTGTGCCTCTGCCGTATGTTTCTACCAGTGCCAGCCGCCCATGTATGGACTATAACCTTCTGAAATTGTGAGTTAAAATAGATCTTTCCTCCCTTAAACTGTGGGTGTTGGCATTTCTATCATAGCAATGAACTAGTAACTAAGATACTCATCTTTTAGGGATTCAGCCCATCATCAGCTGGTTCAAACGCAGAATCATGGTAAAAGAGACCAGAGAAGAGCTTCTCCCCTAATGACAGCCATGAAGCATAGACAGAGGGAGGACCCAGGGAGAGAGAGATAGCATCCAAAAATATGCCCACAGGACACTCCAAGCCCCCAACTAGCCCCACCTTCTAAGAGTATGTTTAGCTATTAACTCATCAATGAACTAATCCACCGAGGAGTATAGACTCCTATCATCCAATCACCTTCCAAAAGCCCCATCTCTGAACACGTGATAGTTCAGGGAGACATTCTAGATCCGAAGCATAACAAGTTTCCAAACACCTGCAAAAGCCAAGTGTAGCTGGTGCCTCCAGAGCTCCCCATCACTTCCTCTGCCCTGCCTCACACTCAGCCCACTGCAGGGGTTTATTGTATGCAAATTCAGCATCACCTTGCGGGGAGAGGGTCCCACTTGAAGCAAGAATCACACTTGTCAGCTTTGTGTCTCAGCCAGGACCTTGTTAACACCCTCGTTCTCTACTCGGCCCTTGCATAGACACAGCCATCAGCACCTGAGCATTCCTCATTTCTCAGGCTTTGGGATGAGTCCACCAGCCACGTCTGAGATTCTCAAACCATCCCACAGAATACGTGACCTCTCCTTCCCTACCCACCTGGGTGATTATTATTCATCTTCCGGTAAGTTTACCCATGCTTAACCACTGTGGGAAGGCTCTCTTTGTGCCGCAGCCCCACCATCCCCTCATGGGAGGCTCTTTCTTCGTATTTGTGTTCTTCCGGGAATCTTGTCAACACAGAAGTCACTACCATTTTTTATCGTAACAAATATGTTTTTCTTTCTCTTCCACCTGTATTGGAAGCTCTGTAAAGGCCTTCATCAATTCCTCAGTCACCTCTGCATGCACATTTGTAGTACATGGCAGACAGCTGACACTCAGTAATATTTGCTGAATGAAAGGAGTGGTTTGCACTTAGGCTCAGACTCTCACTGCCATGAAATACACCATTTTGCTTAAAACCAGTAACAGTAAAAATACTCGATGAGAATTTGTCACATAAAAATCATTCAATACGTTGGTTCGAAAGAGACACACATATGAATATATATGCATTACTTAGTGAGTCAGACAGTGGGTAAGTGCGTGGCTGCTTGTTCCGTGGAACACATAGGATTCTGGGAAATGGACAGAGGTAGCCAGAGACCAGTATTATTAATCCATGAAATACTCATGGGGTGTCTAGTTAGCACTACCTAGAGTGCATAGTAAAATTGAGCTTACATCATGAATGCCCCAGTATTCATCAAGCTGTAACTACATCGAAAGGGGAAAGAAATGTTTACTTTGCTTGAGTAAATTTTAAAACTTTTAATGTTCTGGAGCTCAAAGCAATCGGTGATGCTAGTAAATGGTCCCTCGCTCCATCTTAGGTTTTAGTTAACAATGGACAACTTGCACCTGATGTTTCCCTGTTGGAACTGAATCCCACACAGAATCATTAGGAGCTGTGAAAACAAATCAGTAAAATGAAGGCTATTTTTGCTGAGCCATATAAGAGGAGAAAGAGTCAAGGCAGTTGGAAATCTCTAAGTTAAATTTATGAATTTACTGCTACAGGATTTGAGCCCTCAGCTCCTCCTCACACACCTACTACTGCTGTTGCCAAATACTGATTTTGTTACCCATCTTCCTCCTCACCTGGCCGCCTCCGGGAAAATCTAGAAAGTCCATTTTTATAACAGAAATGGCATGGGCTTGGTTGCCACTCTGGCTCCGGTCTTTATTTGGGTGTTCTCAGACTCAAACAAAATTGGTTTTCCTCTTTGAACCTTGGTTTGTTTACCTACGGCAGCCTAAATATCAACCAGAGAGAGAGACAGAGAGAGAGAGAGAGAGAGAGAGAGAGAGAGAGAGAGAGATTTCCCTAAAGAATAGTATTTATTAACAAATAAATAACGGAGCATTGCAAAGGAAATACACGAGGGAAAGTTATTGAAGGAAAAAAAAAATAAGGCGGCTTCTGTCAGATATTTCAAAACTGTAGTCCTTGACCACAGAATTAATCGCAAGGGTGGTACCCATCCAAGGTTGAACAGCTGGCAAGCAGATGCCCTCACAGGAGGTGTAAGATTCTCGTGGCGTGGTTCTGTCAGAGCATCAGTGAGAGTTAGAGGTAGGCACACAGGCATGAGAACTAACCTCTGGCTCTGGTCACCTATTTTTAAACTTACTTGGTTAGGGTTGACCCAAGCAACTCCATTTTGATTCTGACAAATTTCATACCTGAACCAGGGCAGCAGCATTACAGCTCTCAGGGAGGTGAAGCCAGCCTGGGTGGTCCCTGGAAGTGGAGCATGATGGCGTTTCCGCATTTTCTTTTCCAGAATCAACATCCCTACATTTTGGATTCGGAGATTCTTGTTATTCCTGGGTTTTCCCTGCTCCTCTGGTCAAATGTTCGTCAGAAAGAAAAGCCAGACGAGGTGGGCCGACAACTCAAGGACAAGGATGCTTCGTCTCCTTTTTGTATTTCCCAGTTCATCTGAGCTGCATTTTTTTCTTTGCCTGAACTAGATGCTGCTTACGTAAGGAGACTGTGTGTCGCCAAAAGAACTGGACAGTCGGGAATTTTGGCTTTCACATTAGTAAAGATATTTGAAATGGATGTGCCAGTGCCCATTTGTTATCGCAGTAATCTCATACTCTATCTTCATCTTGATGGCTATTTAATCAGCAGTAATGTGGAACACTTCAGCTTTTGGTTTCTTCCTCAGTTAAGCGAGTAATGATCTATAAACAAACACTTAAGGAAGCGCTCCCTTAAAGGACCTTTCTATCCTTTCTTAATGTTAAGACCCATTACGTAATGCAAATGAGTTCACCTTCTAATTTGCAAGTAGGATATTCAGGGACTTCAGTTACCTGTTCTGTTTAGAACTTAATTACACATGATAAAGTGGATGCTAGTTTTTGATTGCTGCTACAATAAATTATTAGACTTGCTAGAACAGAACAACTTTTTTGTTAGCTGCTACTTCTGTGGATCAGAAGTCTCACTGAGGAGGAGAATTTAACTGAGTTTTCGATTCAGAGTCTCATGGGACAGAAATCAGGGCACGGCCAGTCTGTACCCTTTATAGAGGCTCTGGGAAAGAATTCATTTCCAGCATTGTTTGCGTGTTCACCAGAATTCGCTTCCTTTACTCAACCCATGAGGATACGTACTTTATGAAATAAAGTGTTGCCCCTTTCTAGAATTGGAATTAAAGCCTTTGGAGATCGTCCAATCTGTTGTAATTTTGTCCTCTGACAGTCTCTACAGGATAATGGCCCCATACCCTGTCCCCTCCTCTAGCCACTCATCCCCAACTGTTTTTGAACGATACTTCCCCAGGCAAGACTAGGCAATTGGACAAAAGTAAACAGAGCATCAGTGACAGAGCGAGAAATCAAATACAGACAGGGATTATTCACCAATTTTCTAGAGTTAACGTCACTGAAAACTAGGAGCTTTCAGGCAGACCCGAGTTCTGACATGTCTAAGACAGAGGAGGGAGATGCACACACTCGCCATGTACCTGAGCTGGAGAGAGCGACTCCATCAAGGCGTGTGCTTCTGGGCACCAAAGGAACCCAGGCTCTGACACCCTCAAACACGGTATCCTACAATGCTGATTATTTACTTTCTCTTTTTGTGATACAGGGGAGTGAACCCAGGATCTTTGCTAAGCTGCAACCCAAGCCCATGTTCCGGTTTTATTTTGAGATAGACTCTCACTAAGTCACTAAGTTCCTCAAGCTGGGCTCACACTTGCAAGCCTCCTGCCTCAGCCTCCCAGAGGGCTAAAATTCTAGGCTTGTGCCTCCAGGCCCAATTTATGCTGTTTAATTTCAATCAAAGGATCTCCAGGAGAACACAATGGCTTCAGCCCCTGGCGAGTGCAGAGCCAAAAATCATGACCAGGAGGTATGTTTTAGCATGTAAGGAGGGTGTCGGCAGCACTTTTGAAAGCATCACCTCTCCAAGAAAAGAAATCCTGGGGCTTTTATTGGGGAAATTTTTACACACTTCCATTGAGGTATTGAGATCTAAAATGGTCTCCCGAAGACTCACATCCTTGAAAGGCGCACAGGCCGCGGAGTTGCTACAGTCACTGAGGGTGTCCCATTCAGAGGCAGAGCTACTCAGATGGGCAGCGGCAGGGGGCCGGACCTGGCATGGGAGTCACCTCAGCTCTGCCCTCAGCACTCTCCACTCTGGCTGCCCTGCAGTGAACCACTTTTCTCTGCCATGTTTTTCTGCCCTGGCTTTTCTCCTCACATGTAGAGTCAGGAACATTCCTGAGCATCCTCAGTTTGAGGTCATGCAGATTTTTAAAAATGGCAGAGAGGGGAGGCTTTAGGTGAAGACTTAAGTACTATAAGGAGCAAAGTTTACTGTAGCTCACCCAAAAAGAATGAGGCCTCGTGGACAGTTTCGGCTTGTCCTGGGCCTTTCCCCTGGAGGGCCTTCATAGACGCGAGCAAGCAAAAACACACATGAGGGAATGTTAATACCATTTCAATGGTAAACAACACCACCTCGTGTGCTTTACATCCCAACCCACCAAGGAAGAAAGTGATTTCCTCTGGTGCCTTTCTTGAAATTCCATTAAACAAAACTCGTATCAGAGAAAGGAAGATGGAAGTCTGTCAGCACACCTGCACAGTCTCGTCCCACACCGCTGCCTTGTACTGCCAGCCCATTCAATGTTCCAAAGAGAGTCATTCACAATCCATCAGCCACTTTGTGGTGCAACAGAATCTGTCCCCCAGCCATTACAGGTGTCTCCAAGCCCACAGAGTTCCCCTAAAAATCATTTCCTATTCCCCCCAAACCGTCTACATTCCCCACTCTGCTCCATTTTTACGGGAAAGAGAAGCTGAAAACTGCTGGGCTACGGGGCGATCGTGCTGTCTACCTCCATGCACATAATGAATGTGTGTGTCTTTCTTCTTACTCAATCTGCCTAACATCCGCTTACTCCAGAGAACCTTCCCAGGGTGGACAGCAGGAGGCTTGACGCCCTGATCAACTTTTTCAGTTGGAGTGCACATTCACTGTTTGACTATCAATTGTTAAATTAAAAAGGTCTAAAGAGTTACAGAGAAAACAGATGCGTGATAAAGCTCTTACTTACAACTAGATATTTATTCCTTTATGTATTGATCGACAAATTTATCTTAATATCTATTTGTATTTAAATATCCAGACCTCCCGTATGGGAGAGCTAAAGATGAAATCATTCATCTAAAGCTTCCACGTGCTATGGGCAGATGAGGTCTCCACAAGGCCCAGGGTGAAAAGGGACAAGGCTGTCGCTTCTGAGAGAATGCGTTTACTTTTCAATTACTGCTAAATACTCACCACTGGTGAGGCACTGGTGGGGGTGTGGGGGAGGCAGCGACAAGAAGACATGTCTTGTCCCCATCCTCACGGATGGATAACTGCCTTTGTCACATTCCTGTCGCTGGAACTAGGTACCCATCACCCATGATTTAACAGAGAGGTAGGCCTAACCTGGCTCAGAGTTTCAGAGGCCTTGGTTCCTACGTGGCTGGCCAGCTCGAACACAGAAACCTCACAGAGGAAGAGAGAACACGGTTCACTGCATTGTGGCCAGGAAGCAGAGGGAGCAGGGAAGAGCCAGAGACGAGAGGACACTCTGTCAGGCCACACTGCCAGGGTCTCGTGTCGACAACAAGGCCCACCCCCTAACAGCACATGAACCCACTGAAGGCTGTAGCACCCCCATAATCCAGTCACCTTCCAAGCCCAGGAGAGTTGGCAGGGGCTGGAGTGCATTTTAGACATAAACCATGGTAACACTGGGGAGTCCTGAGAAGCGAGCAGCCTCCCGGGTACAGATGTCCCTGTGTAGGAGAAGCAGAGTTGGGCAATGCAGGACGGTGACCACACAGGGGCTGGTCCCAAGTAAGACGCTTGTGATGTACCAGAGACATGTGGCAAGCCCAGAACCGCTCAGAGTGAAGGCCAGAGCCAAGGTTCTGTCCTGTCATATCCGGGAAGGGCTCTGTTGCCTCCTGCAAACTCAAGTTCACTCGAGCCTCTCTGGGACGGGAGATGCCTCCAAGAGGAAGATTTAGACCACAGACATCAAGGTTTATTTACAGGATATATGACCTCCCTATCATTTAAAGTAACATAACAAAATTCTATCTTGCAGAGGACCTGGAGGAAGATGGCAATCCGAGCACAGGAGCCTAACTACCGCTCTCTCCATTAATCCCATTAGAAGGATTGATAGGTAATAAAAACAGAAAACATTTTCATCAGGCCAGGGTTGCAATCAAAAGTGGAAAATAAACTTGAGGGATTTCTAAATGAGACCTTATTTTCATCCAGGGGAAAATAAGGAGGTGTGCTGAAGTCTCCAGAGAGGCATCAAGCAGCCTGATAAAGTCTACTCAAACAAAGCAGCCATTCATAAATAGGCTCTGGAAAGGCAACGTGGCAAAACCTGGCTGGCTGATTGGGCCCTGCAGGTGGCATGAGAAAGGGGCCCTGAGCAGGGAGAGCCTAGCACAGGAGGCCAAGCAAAGAAATGGCCCTGCTGCCAGGCGGAGGCCCAACTGCGCCCTGGCACAGGGTGGGCAGAGCCTCCAATCCTTTGTCCCATAATTATCACCTAGTGTGTGTCTGCAGTAGGCAATCATCACACCTGCCCGGGGTAACTGAATGCACACCTCACCTTCAGCTGCTCTACCTCTCTCCTCCCCCGCTTTCCCTCCCCACTCCACACCCCCTTTCCATCTCCACAATGTTTACCTCCATGTTTCCTAACCTCTTGCGTTCGTTTTGCTTTATAAATTATTTGTAGGTTCCATTTCTCACAAAAGAGAAACCGTGTGATTTTTTTTTTAACCTCCTGGGTCTGATTTACCTCGCTTAGCCTTGCGGCCAGGAAGCGCCCCTCCTGCAGCCACACCTAGTTCACCATCCCCAGAGGGATGAGCCAGGCTGGAGGTAGGTGCCAGCCTCACCTGACCCTCCTCTCCGTCTCCTTTTGAAGCTGCCTCCTGTGTATGCGATATTTGAAAGCAAGATTTGAGTCCCCCGGCTTGTGTGCTTGGAGAAAGCCGCTGAGGTTGCCATCCTGGCCCTTTCCTGACACCAAGAAACGCCACTGGAGCGCTCAGCCAGCGCCCTGTGTGCAGTCACCACCGACACGCACTTCTCGCCCATCAGTGCCTAGTGAGACTTACAGCCAGGATCCTAAACTCGCCAAGCAGAGTCTAGAAGCCACATTCCCAGGGATGACATCCTAAGGCCTCCCCCAGGAGGAATTCCGGAGGAGACAGTGCCTCATAGCCAGGCTTTCAAGGAAGCCATTACCAACAGTTGGCCCCACTGTACTTCACCAAGTAAACACGAAAGGGGATCAGAAGAAGACACTATGACCAAATATGTCACGTTAGCGTACGGATCATTTTAAGGTGAAGGTCACCAGAACCAACAGATGTAGAAAGCAGCCTTCTCAGAGGGCCCCTTATTGCGTAGAGGCAGAAGCTTCTGAGCGAGGAGGATAGCCAGGGATCCTCACTCTGATGTCATCATGGCCTGAAGAAACGGAAGCCAGCATCAAGATGGTCTGCAGCCTGGCGTCTGATGTCATTTGGCTGGGAGGTGGCCAAGGACACCTGTTGAGCATCAGAGTGGTGGGAAAGGGGGACACACCGGCCTCTCTTGGCCAAGAGAGGAGGAAGAATGGGAAGAGATGGGAATGGAGAGAGAGTGACCCTTTCTGTTCTCTACAGCCAGGCTGTTCAGGCAAAGAAAGGAAAGGGCTTGAGCGAGGCAGCCTTTGGCCCAAGTGCCTGAGTCCTGTCCCTTGCAGAAGGAACTTAGAGCCGGTTGCTTGTCATTTCTGTGCCCCAGACTCCTCTGTTGTGTGGATCCTACTGTTAGTCACCTCCTGCATTGGTGTAGGAAGGAACAGTCATGGGCCAGTTTGGTAAGAGTCTGACCCCTCACAAATGGACTCATTCTCAGCCTTGTCTATCCCAGGTTATTCTCCGCATACTAGCACGACACTCAACATGAACATTTGAAGTCAGAGAGGGCGGCAAGTCCCCCAAACTTCAATCTTCCTGGAACAAACCTGCTTCCTCCCCGATCATGCTCTGCCCGTGGGTGGCTGCTCCAACTTCACCTTTGCCATTTTTTTCCCTTTGCCTACTGGGCCCTAGTTCTACTGAAGGAATCGCTACCCCTCAGCTGGCCAAGAGTGAAAGCTCACAGGGCTTTTTCATGTGCTGTTTCTGATTACAGCCCTTCCCCAAATATTAACATGGGACATCTGCTCAGTTGGTCAAGAGACTCGCTTCTCCTGACAGCCTCTCCTGAACAGAACAGCTGCTCACAGACCACCGCCCATTCACACACTACCTCCTCGTCCCGCTGGGCTCCTCTTCTCAGCTGTCAGGTTACATGTATCATCCAGGGTCTGTTTTTGTAACATACTAAGGAGACAAGTCCTCTGTACCCAAATACTCAGACTGGTGCTGGGACTCAGAAAGAGTCAGTAAGTATGTAATCTTTCTTTTCTTTTTTTCACTCCCAGTCCTCTCACCCAGTGGCTGAAACCCATTTCTGAATAGAGGAGGACCACTTTGCGTTTCTATAGCTGACAAAGTCACACTACCCTCTGCTCTGCCTGTTAGCACTCCATCAAGAGCGCCGGCTCTGCCCTTCCTTCTCAGTGTGTGTCCTAACCCCACCAGGCTTCCTGAACTCAGCACCCACTTCCCCGACCCCCCGCTAAGGAGAAGAGAGAAGTCACAGAACGCTCCCCTAAACTGCCCACCTTGTCTTTGGACCTTGGCCTCTGTGGGAAGTGCTGGAGTGTGGTAAGGTACTGTGCAGCCAATGGCTGGTGTCTTTCTAAGCACCTGATTAGCGTTCCGATCCTTTATGGCACTCAATGCATACATAATAAATAATGATACACTACCAGGTGATTATTCTGTAAGTGCTGCTACGATGAACCACTCCAGAGGAAGTAATAACCACAAGCAAATAGAAAAACAGACAAAGAAACAATCTGCTGTGCTACATCTAAAAATAAATCTAGAACACAGAGAGATTCATCAGGGATTGAAATACTCCGTTGACAAAGCCATGCGGGTAATAGGTGTGTTTAAGCAAGCATTTTTCTGCACAGTTTCGCTGTGCTGTGCACTGTATGGCTCTCTGGCCTGCACAGTCACCCGTGCCCCAGGGAAGAGACACACACTGTCTCCTCGTCTAAGCTTGTTCTAGAAGTCGTGACTGAGATGCATTATATCCAAGGGAAGCCGGTTTCATTCTGACTGCAGCGGGTCAGCAGCCAGGCACTTGGAAATGGACAGAATAGAATAATGGGCAATATGATTCTTTAATAGGCCTTAGTCAATAAACGGGAGAG
Organism: Ctenodactylus gundi; assembly: GCA_004027205.1. Classification (NCBI taxonomy): domain Eukaryota; kingdom Metazoa; phylum Chordata; class Mammalia; order Rodentia; family Ctenodactylidae; genus Ctenodactylus; species Ctenodactylus gundi. Next base: position 93,192 of record PVKB01003459.1, on the reverse strand, counting down.
TATTGCACACTTTTCATCTCACTGAAGAGATATGATTGGATGTCGGACTGCCTAATAGCAACAAAACACATGGTACCCAAAATTGGATTCTGGTAAAAAGTGATGGATGGACTGTAGAATTCCATTTATAGAACTATCTTGAGATGAGAAAATTATAGTGGCAGAGAACAGATCAATGGTTGGCACTGATGAGGGTTGGGGAAAAGATCAGGTGCACAGAGGTAGCGTGAGGCTGTTTCTTTGTAGTGATGGAAATTTGCATCCTAATTGTGGTGATATCCAACACACATTTATACACAAATTTTGGCACCCTACACCAAATACACCATCCAACCACCCCAAACAAAAAAGATGATGAAAGCAAAGGTCTAGAAGATAATTTTTTCCCATAATTATTTGTAATACATATTAATTTGTAATACATATTAATAACATATAGTTGGAGAATTGGTGAATGCACATCAGTTAATATTTTTCCAGTCCAAGTTTCCGGTTTTGAAAATATACTCTGGCATATGAGTCCTTTTTCAGAGAAATTTGGGTGAAGCACAGACAAAAACACCCTGCATTTTGGAAACTGTTGTGGATGGCAAAATAGTTTTTTTAAAAAGTTACAAAATGCCCAAAAACTAAAGGATGGATTCAGACCCGTGTCCTCCACAGTAACCACACTTCTGTTTTCCCTTGCACCACCATGACCACAAAACTAAGACAGAAATCATGGGTCAACTATTTTAGGAGAGAGGAAAGCAAATAGTAACAAGAAGATTGAAAAGGAAAACGAGAAAAATTCCAGCCAAATGGTGGTGAGATTTTGGTGCAGTGTCTTCCAGTATCCTCTGGTCTGAATGTACTTTAACCCAAAACTTTAGGGGTAGCAATTAGGACACAGACAAGACCTCCAGCTTTGGCTCCAGGAAGTAGAAAACCATCTTTGAGATTATGAAAGCAAAGTGAAATCATCTGCTGTCTTCTTTTTCTCTGGCCTCCCATATCCACCACCAAGAAGCAGCATGGTAATCAGAGGCCAATCACCCACTGGAACTGCCGTTGGGGTCTTGGGCATTGGGAGGGAGCAGTTACCGTCTTCTTTCCTCTTTGGTCCTCCTCCTATTTGTCAAAGGTGCAGTTGTGGAAGTCCATGGCAGGGCAAGGGAAAGAGGGCACAGAGATTTGGCTGGAGGACCATAGAAAGGAGTCTATGGAAACCAATGGATACACCATACTGGGGGGCAGTGAAAAGAGAGACTGTCATGGAAACAGCTCCCTAAAGTTGGTTAGCAACTCCCGGGCTCCTCTTCACGTTGTACATGCATGGATCTGACCCTGCTGGGCACACAGAGGATGTAAAAACTGGAATGGCAAACAAATGATTGTTTTAATCACAGATTGATCGCAGGGCGGCACCCTGAAGGGAACAGATCTAAACAGCACTTCAAAGCCCAAGACAATGAGCTGAAATTGGAGTTACCACTCACAGACTTGAGTTGATTTTCATAGGTAGAACCTTGCCAGGTTGACTGGCTACTAAACCAGTAGCAGTAGCAATATTTGCCATACACCTGACATAGGACCCAGAGTACAAAATATAGTATGTAAAATAAGCAGGGAATGATCCAGAATAACTTCCCATAGGGAAAGGAACCAGGCAACTCCCAACTCACATGGGAGAAGGCCACTAACAGACACAACTGCCCAGATGACACTCTCATGGGAAAGACTCAGTGATGACCTTAATGCAGCTATCAGAACACTCACCCCAAAGCAACAGTCAACTCTCTGGAAACCAGTGGAGAGCCAAAAAGTCAGGCATGAAATAGAATGTACAAAGAAGATTCTCCGAACTGAAATGCTAGAACTGAAAATTACAGTACCCTAATGTTAAACTTTACCACATGATCTAGATAGTAAAAATGGGGGAAAAATTTGGGGGAGAGCATGAACAGAGCCCCAGGGATTTGTATGATCACAATCAAAAATGAAATTTCACATTCATTTCATCACAACTTTAGAAATAGAGGGAAATCATAATGAACTGAATACACTATCCTCCTCTTCACAGATCTTAAAAATATATTCAGTGGCTGAAACATAAACAGTCATCTCATGAAGTTTTAATGTGAGTTATTGTATTATGTTTAAAAACTACACAAAATTCATGAGGCTTCACACAAGAGGGACAGTGAAAGACCTATGTGACATTAAGTTTTCTAAATTCCATGTTATGTGGTAAAATTCTCAAGGGTCATAAAAAATTAAGTCTACACGTTGGAATTGCAAAAGTAGCCACTAAGTAGCTATATAAACAGATCAAGAAAATCACCACAGAAGTCACAAAGCAAAGGCAAGAAGAAAGCAACAGGAGGGATAATTAGGAGAAACATTTATAAACCAGCTAACTGAAAGGGTGCAGACAAATCTAAACCTATTACAGTTATGTCAAATACAACTAGTCCAACGAAACACAGCAATTAAATGAGAGATTTTTCTGATTTTTCAGAAAATGAACCAATTATAAGCAGACTCACTTCAAATATATCAAAACAGGTCAGAGAGCTACAACATTAACTCAAGAAAACTGGAGTAACCCTACTACCAACCAAGACAGTGTTCAAGGCCAGACTGGGCAAGTTGGAGACACTCTTTTCCAAAAAAATAAAATATAAAAAGCATTAGGAGTGTATCTCTGTGTTAGAGCACACCTGGGTTCAGCTGCTAGTTATCAAAAGACGAAAATCACAAAACTAAAAATATGGAGCAACACAAAAAAGTACACGTACACACACACACACTCTTACAACCTGTCTCTTAAGACCTTGACAGAGTTAAACTAGAAATCAATAACAGAAACGTAACTGGAAGTATCTTGAAACACCTATACATCCAAAAACTATACTTTTAAATAATTTGAATCAAAGAAGAAATTCTAAGATAAGCTAGGAACAAAGTCAGAATTCAAATAAAATTGAGAGGCAAGCGCCAAGAGTTGCGTGGTGATCACTGAGGTGGCGACTGGGTGCCAACGAGAGCAATGAAGGCCTGGATTGCAAAAGAGGGTCCTCAGATCAATAATCTTACATCCAATTTAAAAACTCAGCAAAGGAGGAAGTAAATGCAAAGCAAGCATAAGGAAGGAGATAGTAAAGACTACAATTTAATAAAAACGGAAAATGGAAAACAAAAACAGAAGTTAATGGAATTAAAAGCTGGCTTTTTGAAAAATTCAGTAAGATAAAATGGATAAACCTCTAATGAGACTAAAAAAGAAAAGTGCTGGAAGACACACATCACCAGCTGGAGGAGTGAAAGTGGTTCTCTAAATATACCTACGTGTACGTGTGTGTGTGTGTGCGTGTGTGTGTGTGTGCGCGTGTGAGAGAGAATGTTTGGCTCAACTCTATGCACTTCGTTTTAAATTTCATTTGAAATAAATTCCTTGAAAACTGCAAACTTACAAACTCACATAAGATGGAATAGATTAAATATTCTTATAAATATTAAACAGATTTTGTAGTTTAATATTTTTCTGAAAAAAGAGATCCTCAAATTTGATAATTTCCATGGTAAATTATACCAAACAAATAAATAAACAACATGTTCTCCAAAATATCTTTTAGATAATAGAAGAAAAGGAAACAGTTTCTGAATTGCTTTATAAATCCTGCACTTTTGTATTCCAAAATTAAACGAAGATAAAGGAATAAAGTAAAAAATGGATTAACAGCCATCATTAAAAAATAGAAAATCATCAACAGTTACCCAATTGCATGAAGTAATCCAACAATAATTCTAATCATAATAGAGTATGATCAGATAGGACTTATCACAGGTGAATGATACTGTTCTGTGTTGGAAAAGCAAGTAATTTGGTCCATCACACTCACATCCCAACCTGAATAAAACATTATTAGATCAATTAATGAAATGAAACAATTTGACAAAATTCAACATCTAGTCAGGGTAAAAAAAAATTTCCACAAACTATAAACAGAAGAAACTTTCTCAGTATGATAAAGGGCACTGTATTATAGTAATAATCTATAATTTATATGATAAAAGTAAAAAATTGTGTTTTCTTCAAAGTGGAAAATAAAACTACTTCATTCTTGTTCCTCCAAGCAACATAATACTGAAAGCTTTAGCCAATACACTAGTCAAGGAATAAGAACTTTCTAAGATAGATGATAAGTAAATTAATAAAACTGTATCTGTTCACAGGTATCAGTATCAAGGAAGAAAAAATAAAATTTTTCACATTTAGTGGCCAATTGTATTGGATCTCGTGTACAAAGGTAATGAGAATGTGCCAGAGAGTGCTTTGAAAAAATGTGGTAGGGGCTGGAGGAATGGCTCAGTGATTAAAGCGCTTGCCTATCAAGTGCTAAGTACATAAGTTCTATTCCCCAACACCACATAAACCAGCTGTGGTGGCACATATCTATAATCCCGGCACTCAGGAGGCTGAGACAGGAAGATTACCATGAATCCAAGGCCAGCCTGGGCTCCATAGTGAGTTCAGGACCAGCTTGGGTGGCAGAGCAAGACCTTGTCTCAAAAAAAAAAAAAAAAAAGATGTGGAGGAGGCTAAATAAACAGAAGTGCCCACTGCGTTCCCAGAACATAGGTTCTGTAGTGAAGACTCCACTTTATCCCCATGTGATCTTCCAGTGAAGGCAATATTTACCAAAAATTCAGCAAAAGCTCCAGTAGATATAGACCATTTTATTCTAAAATTTACATGGAAGAGCAAATAAGCTCCAGTAGCCAGAGCAACTTCAGCAAGTATAAATTATTTGGCATTGCACGGGCCAATATTACTGTGAGTACTAATCAAGAGTATTCTATTGGTGAAGGAATAAACTCGCAGATCAATAGAAGACAGCTGTGTCCACAGTCACCGCGCCCGAGTGTGGCCAAGTGATACTTGCGGAAGCAAGAGGAGGTTTCGCAGAGAAAGCCAGTTATCGCCACAAAATGGTGGTAGGATAACCTCACGTGCCCAGGAATAATGTAAACCTTCCCTTACAGGTCATACTGTAGATACAAAGTAATTCAGAACTGACCATACACATAAATGTAAAGGACAAGGCTAAACACTTCAGAACAACATTTTCATGACCTAGGGATGGGCCAAGAGTTAAGATTCCTAGCCTTACGGACAAAGTCCTGAGGCACGAAACAAATGACCAGTTGGACTTCATGGAATTTTCCACCTTTGGCTCTGCACAAGACAGATGGGGATAAGAGGACTAACTACTGACTGGGAGAATGCATTTGCAAATCACATCCAGCAAACAGCTTCTGTCTATGATAAGTAAAGAACTCTCAGAACTCAATTGTGAAAATCAAGCAGTGCGATTTTTTGTTTCCCAAATGGACAAAAGATCTTGACAGAAATCGTCACCAGAGAGGATGCCCGGATAGCACACAGTCATACGAACAGAGGTGTCATGTCATGAGCCACCAGACGCAAATCGAAATCACACTGAACGAACGCTGCCGCCTACTGAACATCCAGACCACAACCTACTGACATAATCGAGTTCAGGTGAAGCCAGGAACTTTCTCTTGCACACGGCTCTTGAGAGTGTAAGATCACTCAGTCACTTTGGACAGAGGTGCTGGGTTTCTTCTACAAGTCACCACACATTCACCATGTGGCCCAGGGGCTCACTCCCGGTGGTCATCCTGGAGAAGCGACAGCTTACATTCACACAAAACTCTCTACAGGGTTACAACTACAACTCTACAACTCTGCTACAAGGTGGCAGTTTACTCTGAACATCCTCAAGATGTGAATAAGTCAAGTGCCTCTCGGTTCGGGAACAGGTACACGCATGGTACAGTCAAACATCGGGTGTATCCCTCAGCCACACTCAGGGAAATGCCGAGACCCAGAAGAACGTTGGCGCATCTCAAAAGCATTACGCTGATGGATGGGGGTCAATCGCCAAAGGTCACAACGCTTGTTGTTTCATTCTCAAGGATTTCAATCAAACAAACTGATAGTGACCAAAAAAGCGATCCGGACTGGTAGTTTCCAGCAGTTTTGTGTGCGTGGGAGCTCTAAGCATGAGGGAGTCTTGGCAAGTGGCGGATCCGATCACGCCGATAGGGTGGTGATGACATAAATCTATGCATGCATCAAAATTCATAGAAACGCCAGCAATAAAGACAGTGTGGTTTGGGCAAAAACAAGCCAGACAATGCACGAATGGACCAGAACAGAATGCCCAGAAATAAGACACATAAATATAGCCCACTGATATCTGACAAAGGAGCAAAAGCATTCTGATGGGTAAAGGATAGTCTTTTTGGAAAATAATGCTGAAACAACTGGAATTTTAGATGCACAAAAAAGAATCCAAACAAATAACTTCAACTTTTCAAAAATAGGAAGTCAAAATGGAACTCAAATAGGAACTCAAAGACCCAAGTATAAATGCAAAGCTGTATAATATATAACATAATACATGGGAGACAATCTAAGCAATTCTGGGTTTGGGTGTGACTTGGGTTTTTTTAGAGGCAACACAAAGCACCATACGGGGAAGAAAAAAAATAACATTAGACTTCATTAAAATTAAAATCTTCTTTGAGAAAAAATATTGTTGGTGGAATGAAAAGATAAGCCACAGGTGAAGAGAAAGCAGCCGAGTACCAGAGGTCCCAGGCTCCAGAATCTAAACTCCACAAAGAAAGCTCAACAATAAGAAATCAAATGTGCAATTGAATGGGCAAAGTATTTGAATAGGTAGATAGTTCACCAAGGAAGATACGCGGATGGCAGTAAAGCATTTAGAAAGAGAACTTCCAAGCACGGGCCACTGGATAATTGCATGTTATAAGGAGGATTGTAAAACACTACATGCCTACCAGAATTTCCATAATGCCAAAACTCTGACACCTTCCAAGGCCAACAGGAACTTGAAGCACCAGGAAATCTCTTCAGTGGGAGCAAGGAGTGCGAAGCGGTACACAGAGACAGTTTAGTGATTCCTCACAAGGCTATATGTGGTCTCATCACACATTCCAGCAAACACCATACAAATTTACCCAAATGAATTGAAAATTAATGTCTTACTAAGACCTGCCCTGGAGCAGGTGGACCACAGAGCACTTGAGGGCAGGAAAACTATCCACATGCTACTGGACTGGCAGATAGGAGACGTGTGCATTTCCATCAAGGTGTATTACACCAAGAGTGAATTCCAACGTAAACTATGGGATTTAATTAACCACGCATCCATCTTGTTCATAAATTATAACAAATATCACGGTAATGAAAGATGTTAGCTCCACAGTATGGTAAGAGGTGTGGCATATGAGAACTCTTTCTTGATCAATTTTGCTACCAATTTAAAAAGGTTTTCAAAACTAAAGTCTATCAATTTTTAAAATAAAAACATGTAAGTAAATACTGAAAGCCAAGTCTCCATTTTACTTCATTGACAATTTCAAAAACAAATTGAAACTAAAAGTAGGGCAGGTAACAACAAGGAAAAGTTTATAGAGCTTCATATCCACTCATTCATAATTCAATAAATATGTGTGTATCTCTTTTCTACAGCTCATACAGCTTTTTATGACTGTAGCAAATACTTTAGGTGGTAAACTTATGAAATGGAAAGGTTTGGTTTTGATCTCAGATTTAGAAATTTCTGTCTAGGACCAATTGGCCCTGTTGTTTTGTGTCTGTGACAGTACAACAGAGGTGTGTAGTGCACAGTCCTGTTCACCTCATGGCGGGAACCAAAAAAAAAAAAAAAAGAAAAAAAAAAAAAGAAAAAGACGGGTCCACAATCTCCTTCTGGGATACTTCCCCAGTGACCCAAGCAACCTCCCGCAAGTCCCATCCCTGAAAGGTTCCACATTTCCACCTCCCCGTAATTTCACAGGCTGGAGATCAGGCCTTTCCGGCATGAGCCTGTGGGTCACTTACCCACGTCATAGCAGCTTAGAGCCCTGCAGTCTACAAATGACAGTAAAGAGAGACATTCATTGCTGTGATGTTATTATTTTCTTTTCTTTTTCCACTCTGCTAATTAGTATCGCTTATTTTCCATCTCATGAGACTGTCCAGTCATGTGGAATTTTTTTCTCCTTCCCTCCTGGGCTAAGGTTTCTTGAGTGATTGTTTTCTGCACTTTCTTGTTACCGCGGCCCCTCTCATCCTGTTCCTCCACCAGCTGACAAGCCTGCTACTGTGACAGGATGTTTCCTTCTCACCTCTGTACGCAGCGGGGGAAGCCCCCACAGGTCCTCGGGGTGAGGGTCTTTCCCTTCTGTCCATGTCACGGAGGTGTGCAAAGCAGTCAGTACGCCTCTTATTTCTCCTGTGAAATCTGCCTTCGCTGTGGTGATTTTCCACCTTCTTCGTTTTCCATACATCATCTGGCCCTGCCACCTTGCCCGTCCTTCCAGTTGTGATCTCACCACCATCCAAACAGGAACATCACAGGACGTCTACCAGTTATCCCAGCTAGTAACACACGAATGCGGCCTTACCCAAGTCACACTTCCGTGTTCCTGCTCGTGAAAATGGCGGCTTAGTCTTCAGGGCCTTCTCCTGCTTCCGCTAGATTTCATTCTATCCACTGCTCCTCTGTCACTGCTGTAAGTAACCCTCTCCACAGGCTTACCCTGTTAGTATCTATACTTACCAAATCTGAGCTTTGAAGAACACATACCTGCTTAGCACCAGACCCGGTGTCCTCCTCTTCCCCTTACTGATGACCATAGCTGTCGTCACTACGTGGTCCACTCACCACGCCATTGGATTCTTCCCCAGAAACTTGCGCTCAGAATCGTTGGGTGCCAAATCCAAGGCGCACTTTCCCGCCTTTGTTTTCTTTGGCCTCAGTACTCAAAACCCTCCTCTCTGGGCTTCCGTGGCTTCGTGTCCCCATTCTGCTCCTCCTTTCATTTTGCTTGCCTCTTAAAGGACGCCACCATCACCTCTCGTCCCCTTCCCTTTATCCAAACACTGTACGTCATTCTCTGCACATGGTGGACTCCGAGCCACCCCCTTGAGTCCAATAGATCCAATTAGGAACCCTAAATCAAATTTCCATTTGGTAAGCAGCTTTTCCTACCAGTCTCCTCTACTTGTATCTTAAAAATACTTTAAAATTAAAATGAAGATTTGAAGTCCTCATTCTCCCTAATAGTTTGTATATCAACTGTCTAATGAATTAGCCCAGCCAACCGTGACACAATCCCCTCCCTCACACCTCACATCTGGTCAGTTCCCACATCCTGTTCGTTTCACAAGTGTCGGACGAGATGCCACTTGGAGCTCTCCGAGAGCAACTAGGGAAAGGAGGCAAGCCTGTGCTATGACCAGCGACACGTGGAGAAAGTCCATACATGGGCCTATCAGAAGTCAGGCAAAAGAACAGAGGCATTTGTGTGTCCATAACTAGTAGAGTGAAAATAAAATCAGAAGAATGGATATGAGGCAACAAGGTCGCACTCAGAAACCCGGAAAGTACACAGAACCACATGGTGAATATTTAAAAACAAGCAAATAGGAGGGAACACTGTATAAAAGAAAGTACACAAGACAGGTACATATATATGTACACACGCATACATACACACATATTGACGTACATAACGAAAGTTTATGGAAAACAGCATAATCTTTCAAGAACGTTTTCAAGCATATAACAGTATATAGAATTTAACAACAAAAACTGTGTTTCTGCCAATTAGCTTAAAAATAAAGCATCACAAACACAACTTGAAGCTGTGTGTCACCAAAAATTAAACCTCCAACAAGATATTTCCTTCCCTTCTGACAAGAGTTTAAAATTGTCTATACTTTTATACTCTTGCTACACACATATTTGTGAATAAATATTGTTTTATAAGTTTAAAACTTTCATAAGACATATTTCTGTGCATGTTTTTGGAAACTGACCTGATACACCTAGTATGTTCATCTTCCTGTAGAGTGCTTCCATGTAATATGTTATTCCCTTGTCTTATCGATGAATAGACTGGTGCAATTTTTTGGCATCACAAATAATTTTGAAACGCCCACTTTGGTACATGCCTCCTTTTTCATAGGCCTGTGAGTTCACTTACTGTATAAAACCAGGAACGGAATTTCTATGGCATTTACTTTTACATTTGGCCAGATGTTTGCAAACAATTCTGCAGTGTATAATTCCTCGTTGCGTTGTTCCCAGTGTTACATGTATGTATCTATTCCTTGCTTTTGGTTGACATCTGTGCCAATGCCTGGCACATTCAGAGATTGTTGATTATTGTTTTCTAATTTTATTTATCTGATGAATATGGAAAATCTTCCAAAGTTGAAAATAATAACACGCATTTATTGACTCTTCTGAATTTACTGGTTCATATCATTTGTCTATTTTTTTATTTTCATAGATTTTATTGGTCTGTAGTAATTTTTATGTAAACTGAATGCTAATACTCTGCACATTGTATATTACAAATATCTCCCCTGCTCCATGGCTTACCATTTCAATGCTTATAAGCATCAGCTTTGGGTAGAGAAACTTTTTAATTAAAATTTTAAAATCTTTTTTTCTGTATTGCTTAAGATTTTCCTGTTGTAATTGAAAAGTCATAGAAATATTTTTGCTATAGTCCCTGATAAATAAGTATTTTTAAACTTTGCTCTTCACATTTTGATCTTCAGTTGACTAGAATTGATTTGATTTTACAATACAGAGACAAGACTCAATATATTTTTCCTATGAATAACCAATTGCTCCAGAAACATTCAATGGAAATCATTTTTTCCCAGCTGATTTGTAATGCCCACTCAGTCACATCCCAATTTTTCATTCCCTGATTTTTATCATCTACCGTATATTCTCCTCTATTTTAAACACTAGTTATATGTTAATAACATAATTATGCCTGCATCTCACTTGGGATCTTACTGATGTCCCCATGACTAAATAGCTAATAATGATTATGTTTTCATAATTATATTACCTACTAAGGAAGTTTCCCTCCTCTTATCCCTCAGTTTATAATGATTTTGACCATTGTTGGCCTTTTATCACATTTTTATATAATGTATATCATATACAGAAATTGTCAAAATATAAGGTGAATGTAGACATTCAAATATTTGTCACAGCATAAGACATGCTGCTACTCCTTCTGAAAATGTTGTCCCTCGCTCGAACACACCTTTCTCAGCACTCTTCCCATTTCCTGAAGCAGCCCTGGAAGTCCTCTCTCATGAGTATCTTTATAAGGAGTTATCAAAAATACGACAAATGCTGCTCTAGATGCCATCCAGTGGACAGGGAAGCTCATTAAAAACCCCACCTTACTCTTCAGTAATGTCTGGCACCAGGCAATTTCTGGCTCCTCCCCAAAGACCAAATGGATACGAAGGACAAATATTTAGAATTGACTCAGGACATCGAGGCCACCATGACAGCACATCTAAAGACACTCACGGAGGAGGACTTCCGGAACTGCTAGAGAAGGCGGCAGTGCAAGAATGAGGGGATAAGGAGGCTCAAAGCATGATACACATGGCTACATTAAGCTTGAGAATTCTATACAACGTACACTGCAACATCATTACGACCCCTCCCCCTCCCCCTTTTGAACCCACCTGTCCCCTCCATCTTCCCAATACTTCAGCCATTTTGTTCTGTAAATGGCCTGTTTTCTGGGTTTCTCGTATTAGAGAAACCATGTGATATTTAACGTTCTGAATCCAACTCATTTTGCTAAGTATGACGGTTTCAAGTTGTGTCCATTTACCTTCAAAATCTTCAAATCTGTCTTTATTGGAGAAACTAATATCCCACTGTGTACAAATACCATCTTTATAACAAATATTTTTTAGTTTCAACATTCATGATAGTTTTAGCCTACATCTTAGATTAATCGAATAGTTCTGTTCGGCAGCAAGCCTGTGTCGTAGGTTGAACTCCAAACTCGGAGATGAGTAGAGAGAATCGAGCAAGCATGATTCTCTTGGGAAAAGAGGAGTAGGAGACAGACCCTGCAGGGGAGGGGGCTCCAGGCAGCCGAGGCCACGGCCCGGAGGAGGGGCGGCCGGAGGGCCTGGCAGTGAACCTTCGCAGCAGCTAAGGGATGTTGCAGAATGTCAGCGTGACCTGCTGGCATGATTTTAAAATCACTATACATCTCACAACACGCAGACACCACACACTATGATTACTGTGGTGGAAGGAGGAGTTGAAAGGTGGAACAGGTTAAAAAAAAAAAAGGAAGGATGTTGGACTGGGTGGTCGAATGGCAGAGTTTCATTAATGCACATCTTGGTCTCCGTGATACAGTAAGAGATTTGTATAAATTCACAGTAATCAATAAGTACACAATCCCATTCCCAAATACACACTTACCCTTTAAAAACATCGATTTGCTGAAACCGTGGAAGCCTTGTGAGCAGCTGAGGACTATAATTTAGGTGGTTTTTGTTGAGCTTCTGCATGCTCTTCTAATGAGGCAGTGTTCAGCCGCTGTTCGGTTGCAGCTTTAATTGCAAACTCTGGGACACGCTAAATGAGGGGTGAGTAGAGCCAGATTCACTAAAACCCAGTACATGCTGATGGGCTTTTTTTTTTTTTTTTTTTTTTACCAATGTGGACTTATTTTCAGCCTCAACTCTCACATGTTTTTGCATTGTAAAGAAGAACAATTTTCGCGGTCTGATTTACGTATGCTTAACGCCATAGGCACATTCTTTGCTAAGACTTGTTCGATACCCAACACGTCTCAGGGGCAGTCTTTTTCTATGCTGGCTATCATCTTGCAAAGAGAATGAAATTTATGCTACCCAGGTCATCTGCTTTGTGTTATTTTCTGATCATCCAACTGCACTGCTACATTATTAAAATACCCAGATGAATATTGTCACCCTCCACGTCTCATCTAAAATGCATAAACTAGACCTGCTCCAGTCCAACTTTTATAAAGGTTGCCGAGCATCGGGAATGCAGCCCTGTCGTGAAAGGAGTTGGCATAAATCTCTGTCCCAGTGCAGTAGCTCTCCCCACATTTAAGAGAAAAATAAAATGTAGAGACAATAAATAAGGTTATGTGGAACAATAAGCCCTGTAGGTGTTACTGTGGAAATGCGGTGTGATGGACTGCGTGAAGACAGATCACAGCTTCGAAGCAAAGCACGTGGGTCTTGGCTAGCTGTCCCACAAACAGGGCACTTGGATTTAGCCCCAAGCTTATCAATGAGGGGACCCTGAAGAAGATCCCGACCAGAACTGGGATCACGGAAGAATCGTACTTGACTGACAGAAAGAGAATACCCGGGTCCCCACCCCAGGATAGACATGGGGAAACAACAATTGAATTCACTTCCGCTCAGGGATCTGAGTGGGTAAAAATGGCTTCTGTGTCACCTACAGAAATTGAACTCTTAAACTTATTTTATGTATGAGAATGAAGTCAAAAGCCTCTCTCCCCAAATGATTGAAAAACAGTACACACACACACACACACACACACGCAACGCTAACACTCAAGTATCAAGGAAACATGCGAGGAAAATACCACAGCAAATTAAACTGAAAAAGCAAAACTGCACTTGAGAGGACGGACAAACAGCGACATCGATCCTTTAATAAGTGAGACATTGATTTTAAAATGTAATGCTGGTGAAAAGAAAAGAACACATTTCAAAAATCAGAAATAAACAAGAAGGAATCACCTTTAACACTGAAAGTTATTTTAATCAACTTGGGATATCACACTGAAAATTTAGATGGTCAAATATTTAGAAAATAATTATTAGTCATTATACTGACATAAAAAACAAAAAAGCTTTTTGTGAAGAAAATTCTTTGAGTCAAAAAGTACTAAATATACAATTCTTTGTAGATGGTACACAACTCAAAAATATAATTTTCAGTGTAAATGTCCGTGAAGAATAGAGCAGTAAGATAGATTAGATTTGTATGATGGAATATTACACGGCTGTAAAAATAAACTGAGATTTTCACAAAACATGGTGACTTTGGGAAATAGGCTGTTGATTAAGCAGGTACAGAATATTTGAAAATTTTCACTTTAGAATTTTAAAACTGACAGGACTTATCAGTGATGGTAAAAGCGGGGAAGGTGGTTATTTTAAATGAAGAAAAAGTATAATGCTTGATGGAATGTGAAAGGGAAATTTGGATGTCTAGCAATTTTATTTCTTACAAAATGTAGTGACACCACCAATGTTTGTGTGTATAATTATTCTTTGGGTACATAATTGTTATTTGTGTACTTTATTATAGAAAATATTTAATATTTTAAGTTTATAATCAAACAAAGCATAGAAAAGTTTTTAGGATGTTATTTTTTCATGTAAATATGAGAATACCTACCTATATTACACACACACACACACACACACACACGCATGCATGCCTGCACACTCTATTTGCAAGAAGCAGCAGTGGAAAAATAAAGAAGCAATGTACAGTCATTATTTTTACAGGATAAGATAACCAAGTATAATTCTCAAAGAATAATTTTAAAATATTTGATTTTGAACAATATAAATGTCTCGTATACTTTAAGTGTTAAAATTATTCTCTAAAAAAATGAACTAAAACAGATTTCCTTTTCCTCTTAGAATCTAGAAAATTAGACAAAAATGCTTAATTTGGGGAAATTACCAAAAGAAGCTGGTTATACAAATACACGTCTGTACAGTTCTTTTCCAGAAAAAAGCTTACTAGGATCTTACAAATGCAAGTTCATTAAATTCCAGAAATAGTTAAACACATGATACAATAAAAGAGACATATTTCACATGGGGAAATAATAGGAGGAAAAAATCCATCTTGAAGAATTGTTATGAGAAACTACAAAAAAAATTTTCACAAATTTGCCATTGGCCAAGTATGGGCCAGCATGGTTTGAAATTGCCAGATGCTTCAGCCACAGAATCGCCTGCGCCTCCCACCAACTTCCCCACGGATGTGCACTGGCGGCTTCTGGATTTTCACCGCGTTCCCGTGGGTGCACATGGAAGACTCCTGGGTGTGCATCTCCCACCAGCTGTTTTCCATGGGTGTTTACTGAAGGCTCCTGGGTTTGCCAGATCTATCAACTCTTTCGGGGGGGGGGGGGGGGGGGGGGGGCGTTACTGAGGTATCTTGGTACAGTTCTGCCCACACACCACCTCTTTCCCGTAGGTGTGCACTTAAGATCACTGTGTAGCCTGATAGGCCCGGAAGCAGAGCAGCTGCTGAGAGGTCTCTCTGGGGCGTGTGACATCCCTCCTAAATGCAAGGCCATTGTCAACTACAGGCAGCCGTAGGAAGGGCCCTGAAACGTCCATCTACCTGGGCGTGGCAGGCTCTGGGCAGCTGACAGGCCGCAAGCGGATCAGGAGAGCTCAGAGAAACTGCAGCTGCATATATACCCATTCCTATTTGTGTAAGAGGTAGAAGTGTACAAACAGTGTGTTAAATACACGTTGGAAAAATACTACCTCACAACCCGACATAATTGATGTTTACGGAACAGCTCACCTCAAAGCTACTCAGCATTTAGTACTTTCAGTTGTGTGTGGAACAGTGAACAGGCTAGCCAAAGATACCCTGAATCATAAGACATATCGAATCAATATAAAAGAATAGAATCATGCGTAGTATCTTTTCAGATCAATATGATATAAAATTAGAATATAAGAGTGTTAAGATGTCCTGGAAAAATACCAAATATTCAAAAATTCAGTAATACCACATTAAGCAATCTAATAGTTAAACACGGAATTAGAAAACCACAAAGTAACTAATTAAATGATAATAAAAATACAATATATCTGAGTGTGAGGGATAGAGCTAAAGATGTGTCCAGAGAGAATTCAGTCATGTGAAGTGATTACATCAGAAAAGACGAAAGACTGGAAATCAGTTATCTTGGGTTCCACCCCAGGAAGCTCAAAAATATGAAAAAAGTATGTGAATTTTCATATTACCCTTGGAAGTTTGGTGCCTGAAGATGGAGAAGTAGGCATTTAAGACGGAAAACAGTAGAAGGAAAACGTAAGTGTTGGAAATCAACAAAACAGAAAAATGACAAAAAATTGTCAGAACTTTGAAAGTAGTAATGAAATTGGTTAACATCTAGCAAGACAAATTAAAGACAAAGAGAGAAAACACTAATTTCTAACAAGAGAATAAAAGAGGGCATAATTATAGAATTATAAATGCTGAGAGGATAAGAAAGAAATATTACAAAGAATGTTATGACAGTAAATTTTTAACAGAAGTTGAAAGGACACATTCTTGAAAAATAAAACTTACCACAGTTAAGACAAAAAGAAGTAAAGATTTAAATCTGTATATTTATTAAAAATGAATTCATGATAAAAATCTTTCTGTAGAGATGGTAGGTCCATAAGTCTTTATAACAATGCCATAAAACTTTAATAGGGGCAACACAAATCCTACGAAACTTTTTCACTACAAAAGCAGGTAAAGAACTTCTCCACACATTTTTCTTTTTTTGAAACTGACAAAATACAAACACTAACACCTGATGAAGACATTTAGATCGTTACAGATCCATGTGTCTCCTGTACATAGTGTCTTAATTACTTCTTCATTGCTGGGACAGAATACCCTACATCCACAACTTCAGGGAGGAAAGACGTAGTTAGGCTCACAGATTCAGAAAGTCACGCTCGACTCACAGGCAGGCAGCTGGAAATGGCGGAACCACATGCTGGTGTTGGAGAAGAAGAAAGAGCTCCCGTCCGCATGACAGAGCCAAACGCAGGAGAAAGGGCAGAGCTGGCACACACCCTTCCAGGTCAAGACCCAGGCGTCTGCCCTCTTCAATCATGCCCCATCTACCAACAGCACAGGGCTCCTAATACATCTGAATCCATGAAGCTTTTGGAGGGACACTCCAGATCCAAACCACAATACAGGGACATAAAATCTTTAATAAAATATTAGTAAACCTTTTCCAGCAGTATTTGAAAAAGACACTAAGTTATGACCAAGAAAAATTTATCTCAGGAATGCAAGGTTATCTTAACATTTGACAATCAAGTGCCTTAGTTCATACTGCCACACTGACGCAAGGAAGAGAGGAAATGACAATGTCAGTAAATGCAGAAAGCATGTGATTAAATTTATAACCTCTTCAGAAGAATGATCTTGGCAGCTGGGAACACAGGAGATAGTCCTCATTTTGGAAAGGACATTTACAAAGTAAAAAACAAAAACCCCTGTAGCTGTACTTCACATCACGCTTAATGGTAAAATATCGAATGTCTTTCTCCTAACAGCATGCACAAAGCAAAACTATCTGTTCCCCCAATTTATTTTAATGTTGTATAGAAGTCCATACCAAAAAAAGAACGAAAGGAGGGAGAGAAGAGGGGCACAGAACAAGGATACAAAGACTGTTTGGAAAGGAGATGTCATTGTCCTCATCTAGAGATAGTGACCGTGTGTGCTTAGAGAACCCAACGTAATTTACTAAGAAGAAATGAGAGCTAAAAACAAAACTTAGCGAATTTATAGACAGCAAGGTAAAAGCCAAGTACCTTTCTAACACTAGTACATGAGACGTGGCGCATAAAATTTATAATCAATAGTACCATCGACAATCTCCTGGAAGATTTTTAGAAAAGAAAAAAAAGCAGGCACTGTGCAAGTCTCACAGATGGAGGCCTTACAAACACTGAGCTGCGCTTCGGGCCTATGCTCAGGAAGGAGCTTTACCTTAAAAGTTAACACAGCACCACTTTACCATGATTTCCTGTGCGTAATTTCACTTATCTGTGTCCTTTGCGCTATTATTGAGAGAAAGGCAGGCAGGTTTCCATGGTTTTCCCACATCTTCTTGTCTATTTCCTAGGCTCCTCGATTCTTTGCGTTAATCCGAATGTCCACCCTGCATCACCCCTCTGCCATCTCTAGTGCTGTCTTCTACTCGGTAATAAAGACACCTGGCTATGGATTCTCCCAGTTGCATTTCTGGACATATGCCTATGCTCTTCTTAGTGTGGAGAAATTAGTTTTTCTGGTGGTGGTGGTGGTGGTGGTGGTGTGTGTGTGTGTGTGTGTGTGTGTGTGTGTGCGCGCACTTGCACTTTCCAGCACTATAAAGATCGTATTTTACTATTTTCAGCAAAATTTAGTAGAAAAAAATTTCAAGAAAAAAAGACTTGAGAAAAGAGAGGGAGGGAGGGAGGGAGAATGAGGTAAGTGGGATGAATGGAAGGGAAGGGGCAGTTGAGTGGGCCCACGGGCAGGCAGTTTGAGAAAGTTCCAGCCCAGGTCCCTACTGTAGTCCATCTAGTAAACAAAGGCTATGAGCAGTTGCAAAAGCGGAGTCCTGATTGGCTGGCTGCACGTGAGCTCCTTGGTCAATCCCCAGATCCAAATGAGACTCGGCCATTGTCCACCTTGGTAGTTGATGCAGGCACATACCCGGCGGGCAGGGGCTGCCAAGCTTCACGTGTGATTCTCCCAGGATCACAGTAGTGGCGGGTGATCCCCCATCATCCCGTGGCTCTCGGGCTGGCCACGGAACTTGGGCTTACCTTGCCGCGTGGAATCTTTCTGGGAGATTCTCGAGTTTCACCGTGTCTTCGGAGCTCCACTCTTCCTCTGACAAGCCAGTTTCCATTTGTAGTAAGCTACCCGTGCTATGTACTACACCCATGTCCATACTACCTGCGTAGACCCCTCTCCCACCTGTACCTCTCTGCATCTGTCCAACTCCATTCCGTCTTGATCTCTCTTTTCTCTGTCTGAATAAGTGAGGTAGATTCGTCCTGTTTCTACAGGGTCAACCTTCTGGGCTGCCAACCAGTCCCCTGAGAGGCCCAGGCATTCCCCTGGAGGTCTCCCCCACCTGCCTGTTTGAACCACCTGTGATTCACACACGGCCTTGGAATTTTGCATTCTGCCAGAGATCGCTGGTGCTTTTTGTCTGCCAGGTTGAGTCTTGGTACAGTATCAAACCACAAGAGCCCCCACAGGACCTGAAATTCTGTCTCTGCGCAGTCACTTTCCTGTAACCCCCATTGCCTTATTTATCTTGCTGTGGCAAAATGCCCGACATCCACAAATAAAAGCAGGAAAGATTTAGCTCGCAGGTTCAGAATGTCTCTCACACACAGTCCATGGATGGGCAGCCAGGCCCACGGCCGAGGCTGGAGGCCTACTCGCCCCTTCACAACCAGAAGCCAAGTGAAGCGGGAGCAGCTTTTCCTCAAGAAGCTGCTTCCTTCCTTCAAGTACTTCAAGATGCCAGTTGCCCCTCCCTCACGTCCTGGCCCACCAGTCAGTAACAAACGTCTAAAATCTCTGCCCTAGGCAAGCCCCCATCTCAACAAATTGCCCCAACCCCTCCAGGTCAAACCTTACATACCTGTCTCTTCCAGGCAGGCCCTACCACTCAATGACACTCAGTTCCAAATACATGAGGTTTTGGGGGGACATTCCAAATCTAGACCACAGAACCTGTCCTAGCACCCTGTCTTTCAGATCCTCTACCTTCTGCTACTTCTGTGCCCCTAAACCTCCGGGCTCCCCTGGGTCCCCACCTCCTGGCTCAGCAGTAAAGGAAGTCCCCAAGCAGAGTGCAGGGAGACCCAGGCCTCTTACGTGGCTGCACTGGCCCCTCCGCCATCGAGAATTCCTGCCCCACAGTCCAGCTAGTTGCTTCCTGGTGTTTATTACAGCAAGCAGCTACCACCATGGTAGAAACAGAAATCCACAAAATTTTGTCTCAAGTTTTCAAACATCCAAACCCCAGAAAAGAACACTAAGCATTGTTATCATTCAGTCATTTAAAGAAAATCTCCCAAACTATTTTTGACCAAGATATTTTAAGTATATTGCAGATTTTATAACTCACCCATAAATGTTTCACTTATTTTCTCCCAATGAAAACTTGCCCACATAACCGTAAAACCAAAATTAACGATGATCCCAAAATAACATCTAAGAATAGTCTTTCTAAAAGTGTATTTAGCTATTTGCTTTTAAAATGTCCCTGTAGTTGACTCATTTGGTGTTTGTTTTGTCCATTTGTTTATCGCAGACCTGGGGTCTGATCTGCATTCCTGCACTGCATTTGCTCTGGCTCCGTGATCTCTTCCAACCTGGAGTAGCAATGTTGGGCTTTTGTTTACGTGGTTGGTTCATTTCTTTTCAAATGGTCCAATCCACCGGTTTTCTCATGCAATTTTTCACTTTCTAAATTTTTAATGGTTTATTGACATGTCTAATATGTTCCTCTATTTCTACATTTTAAATAAAGTCTGGTGATGTTAAGATCAAATATTTTTGTCAAGAATACGTGATACTCATTATAATATTATAGCCTCCATGTAACATCCTTTCAAGAGTCCAAAGTTGTGATATTCCACTACAAATACCGGTTGTGACCATTTGGTTAATGTGCTGACCACCATCTATTAAACTAGATATTTTCCTCCCTTATACTTGGTAACGGAGCGGTAATACTTATCACTGTTTTTATTTTCCCCCCAAAAGAATTTTACCTGAAGATTTTTGCACCCATTGCTAGTTTTGCTTAAGTAAGTTTTCACACTGAGTTGCACGTAAGTGATTTTCTGATTCTATATTGATTAAGCATCATGTTTGCAAATGTATATTTTCTTTTATTCTTCTCTTTTGGAAGATTAATAGGTAATGAGTAGGTATATTTAAATTACCATTTCAAGCATCAGCATCTGCCAGTCATTCTCCCCCTTGAGGTGTCTTATGTAAAGTTTGAGTGCTACCAGGACAGTCTGGGGACAGGATGGGGAGGGGGGTGATTCCTCATCAACAGCAATATGGCAATTTGGGGCAGCATGAAATTCCTAGAGCCATTACCCTGGCCTCTCCCCCGCGCTGTGTAGTTCCCAAGGAGCTGGCTCCTGAAAGGGTGTTTTTCTTGTTAATTCCATTAGGAATGGCTAATTTCCCAGCGGGGACGTGTGCGTTTCTGGATAGCAGTAGACTCAGAGGTCCGCATGTCCCACCTGAATACAGCTTGCCAACCAGCTGCAATGGAAACAGATTTCAGACCCAAGGGCACATTCTCTTTTCTGGGCCAATTATCCTCTTTCCAACAAAGAAGAAATAATTTCTGACAAGCACTCATGCAGCAGATCCTCTTTCATTTCATTTCTGTGTTGTTCAGTTGGAATGGTCAATTCTCTCCTTAACAGAAATTCAGAGGAATGGTTAGTTTTCTCCTTAAAAACCAAGACAAAATTCAGGTTAAAAGGGTCAGCTCTTCATTCACATCCTAAAGCACAGATGTTTCAAGCCAAGATGACACCATCCTGGCCTTCTTTTGGGTGAAGGGACACACAGAACACCCAGGGACAAGGAATTTCGGTGGGCTTGTGAGAAAGCTAGGGTTGGTGCCCCAGCACAAGGCGACTTAGTAGAAAATTTCTTCAGCTGTGCCTGTCTCCTTGTTCCCACCACCTCGCTTTCAAGTGGAGCTCCACAACTTTCCATACAGGCCACTTGGGACAAATGACCTAGTATCTCAGTAATTGCTTCAGATCCCAAAACTAAAAAATAACAACATCACAAGTATTATGGGAGGCACTGCTGTCCAAATGTGCAAAGAGAGAATTGAGCATGAGGTCAGCTCTTTTCCCATTTTCTCTCAGTTCATTACCCCACTTGGCCTCACCACAGAGAGAGAGAGAGAGAGAGAGAGAGAGAGCGAGCGAGCGAGAGCGCTCCCTCTCCCTGCCTTGTGTTTAAGAACACAGAGGCAGAGGGAATGATCTACCACAGTGGGACACACTTGGCTGCCCTGCTGCACCCCCTGGCTTTGCCCCGAGTCTCTCACAGATGCCACACCAATACAGCACACTGATGACTCATTCCCAACTCTTCCATATTGAGGGATTTCTCAGAATTAGATATTTCCAGTCTTGGGCGAATGGGGGTGATTTAGCACTTTGAATTTCCACACCTAGATTGAGCAATCATTCCTTTTGTTGTTTGAATTTTTAATTTAACTCTTTTCTTTCCACGTGGTGTCATGAGTACATACTGGCTCTACAGATGAATGGGTTTTGTCTTGGCAAACTCGTGTATGCACGTGACATAGCTAATTATCATTATTCCCTTCCTATGTCTGTGGAGGGGCCATCACGCTGGTTCTCCGCGTCATCCCAGTGAGGTTCTTCTATCCAGAGGGCGCCTGGTGGCCCTCACGTGCTTCACCCAGCGCTGTCCCTGGCTCTCTCTTGGGTCCATCTGCCTTCTCAGTTTGCTTCAGCCAAGGCTCAAGCCAAGAGGGGGCTGGCTGCTTCTCTCACCATGCAGCAGCCCTGTTAGATTTGAGACTGGTAGAATGTGCTCTTCAATCTTCTTGAAATGTTTATTCCCAGCTTTATTAAGATAGAATTGATGGATGAGTGGATAAAGGAAATAAGAGCTAGGCATGTATATAAGTAGAAAACTACTCAGTCTTAAAGACGAGAAAATCTAGTTGTGACAACATGGATATCCAGAGGGGATGTTTGTCCACGGGAAATGCACCAGGCGCAGAGAGAGAAACACTACACGATGCCCTATGTACCAGCCATCTTGAAATCTTGCCGCGAGGCTTCTTATAGCCTTCAGGGTTCGTCCCTGGAGGGTCTCAGGCCCGGGACCCCTCAGCTCCAGTGGTCTGCACCATCATCTCCCCCATCGGCCTTGAGCCCCCGAGCACCCAAGCGCTCTCCTCTACTACACCCAGATCTCCGCTGCAGCCCTAGGGATTCCACATACAGGTGCCTTCTCGGCGTACAAATACATAATCTTTTATGTAACCTGTTCAAATTTCCGAAAAAGCTCCCCCCAAAAATTCTGGAAGAACACAGACATACACACACTGCAGGAAAAATAACCCACTTGCAAAACAAAGGCATGCAAGCCTTGGAATGCCTAAGAGCAAGACATTTTCCTCCAAGGTCTAGTTCTTCTGCCACAAGAAGAGGGCACAGTGAGCAAACGATCTGCTGTCACCTAGAGCGGCGCCTGGGCACAGTGAGAGGCTGCTGACGGCTGGCCTCCTTTCTTCTCTGAAAGAGGGGCCATGACCCCACCCCACCCTTGCCCCACTACCCAGGTCTCTCAGGCTGTGCCGGGCACCCAGCCCCTGGGTCTCCACAGGTTGCCTGTAGACTCACTGGATGCCTACAGGGGCAGCACAAGTGCCATTTGCAGGGCCCAGAGTGTCTCCGCCTCCCATGGAGGACACACGATAACCAGACACTCCTGGGAGCCCCAGTGTCACCCTGGAGTCCGCCCGAGTCCTCCCCGACTACAGGGCACTGGAGGCACACGTGAGCACTAATTGAATAAAGCTTTCTCAGAATCAATATGGCTCGACTCCAAGGAAGCCAACTATTTAAATAAGCAAGAGGAAATTCTACTCGCTGGCCTCTGCTGTTTGTCTCCTAATTGCAGGCATATTTGGCTGACGCAGAACTAATTTATGTGCAG
The DNA here is from genome assembly GCA_004027205.1 of Ctenodactylus gundi. Taxonomy (NCBI): domain Eukaryota; kingdom Metazoa; phylum Chordata; class Mammalia; order Rodentia; family Ctenodactylidae; genus Ctenodactylus; species Ctenodactylus gundi. Next base: position 69,709 of record PVKB01003459.1, on the reverse strand, counting down.
AAACTAAACAATTAGAAAGGTCTCATTACTGAAACCTGGGCATCCTTTTACGCAAATAATGCACCATGCTATACAGGAATTTACTATGAGCAAACAAAGCTAAAATTGGATGCTCAAGGCCTCACTGTCCGAGGAAGGCCCTAACTGGGTTGTCTTGGTCAACCTTTCCTAGGTACCTTGGTCTGGGCCGAGTAGTGCCAGGGAGTAAGGGAGACAGCAGCAGCAGGTCCAGCCCCAGCAGCCTAACTCGTAATGGAGACAAAGTTAAAAAAAAATCCTCCCTACCAATACTGCCACAGGCATGGGCCTTCCTACTCCCGGGTCGTTGGTCCAGATTTTCTCTGTTCTCAAATCCTGCACCTCTGAGTGTGTCAGTCATTCACAGTTGCGGCCACACCCCGAGGTCACAGCACGATCGTCCTCAAAGGGAGAGTGCACACAGCCGCGCCCTCCTGCAGGGGCTCGCCACCATCTCGTCTGTGCCAAGGGCTTCCTGTGCGCTATCCCTTTTAATTCTTGCTCTAAGCTTTTGACACAGGAGCTATTATTATCTCCACTTTGCAGATTAAGTAAATGAGTTCCAAGTTCACACAGCTCATAACTAAAGGAGACAAGACTAGGTGTGTCTCACAGCTACGCACATCTTTTATCTTTATATACCAACTCCACATTTTTGTCTCTCTTTTGTCATCCCTAGCTTAAGCTCAGTGTCTGAGTAGCTCTCCCTTCACCCGTCTAGGGAAGCCCTACCGGAAGCCTCCTGGAGAACTCCAGTCCCCGGGCCCTGCTTTCTCTTTCTGGGTCATCAAACCCTGCCTAGACTCCCTCCCTCCCTGTCTATCCAGTTGGTGCTGCCAATCATCGTAACTACATGCTTACCGACTCCCTCGACACCCTTGACCCCTTCTCCTTTTCCTGCCCAGGCTCTGATGATGTTGAGTCCAGATTAACACCATCTCCTGTTTTGTTTTCCCCTGTTGTCCTGAGAACGAGGAGACTGCGGCGTGAAACCCACTCCAACCTTGGAAGTCCACCTGTGTGGATCCTTCTGCCTCCCACGGCACCTTTCTCCAGCCTGGATCTCCTTTCTGTTCTCCACAGGGATGATTCTCAGGCTTGTTTTATCCTCCATCCTAACCATTCCCTACCAGGTCCCATTTCTCTCTGCTGATGGGCGAATAGCATGTTATTACCGGGAACATTGAAATCAATGAACATGAACACCGTCAACTGAAAAATCCTTCAATTCTGGCCACTACCGTTATCCTGATTTTAAATACTCTGGTCTTCAACAGGACCACATCTGGTCAAAAAGCTGCTAAACTTGTCTTACAACGACACATCCCATCTTCTGAGGTTAAACGCCAGCCACTCCACCCTCTCCTGAGTCTATGGCTCCTAGGTCAAGAATGACTCATCCTAGGAGGCCTTCACCAGTCATGGCCAGGCAGCAACCTCCTCGTGCCTAACGTCTTCCCCTAGGCTCCAGTGCTTAGTGGTCCCACCACCACCACTCTGAGACCAAGCATGCAGCACTTGGAATTATAGGGGACATGCCCAAACCGTGTTCAAATTATAGTATCATCTATATGCCAAAGATTCAAAACTCAGTTTTCCAATCCCAAGTCTCACCTGAAGACCAGAGATCTTCAATTACATTTCAATAGTTACATGTCAAAAAAATCAACCTTCCTGGGTCCAGTGGCACAGGCCTCAAATCCCAGCACTCTGGTAGGCTGAGGCAGGAAGATCACAACTTTGACACCAGCCTGGGCACCTTAGAGAGAACCGGTCCAAAATCAAAAATAAAAATGGGATGGGAAATGTAGCACAGTGTGAAGGCCCTGGGCTCAATCCCACTACCACAATATATACCCAATCTCAACAATCTTTTCTTCTTAGTTTTTTTTTTTTTTAAATAATCACTGTTTTAGTTAATGACACTATCATCAATAAAGGGACTGGAGGCAGAAAGTTGAGAATCATGTTTTGTCTCTTATCAACCATTTTTATGCAGAGGCCCAACTGATAAGTCCCATTGATCTAATCATATCCACTCATTCCCAAAGTTTATTTGAAATCCCCTCCACGTGGAGGAGTTATCTCAGCTGTAGCAGTGGCCAGCTCCCGGAGCATCATGCATTATGTGCCAGCGGAGACTCACGGAGCCACGGAGGTACCCGAGGGGGACCTAAACCCACACACTATAAGGCATTCCTTGCCTTTCTGACGCTGCAATTTCAAGGGAGGTACATCAAATAAATAAGCACCGAATATGAAAAATTGCAAGGAGACATCGAAAAATGATGATTAATCAAGAACTGGAGGGTTAGGGAAGATGAGGAGTTGAACAGGAAAAGACAAATGAGCTCACACAGAGTCCCGCAGGAAACATCTCCAGGCTGCAGGACCGTGGGGCAGAGCTGCCACTCAAAGGCCAACGTGGCTGAAGCAGAAGCTGGTAGAGAACTGCAAAAGGCCTAGAAATTAAGGGGAAAGCCAGCTACGCACCACTTCTCCTCACACAGGAAGCCGTGTCTCTGCCCCGAGAGCTCTGGCCAGATGATATAGACCATTCCAGACAAGAAGCTTGAGAGAGGCGCACAGATAAGCAAAGGAAGGGCTAGAGAATCAAATTAGAATCTTGAAAAAATTTCTCTGGCTGTCCTGTGGCAGCCAGCTTTCATAGGGCCAAGGCCAAGGTCCAAGGCAGGAGGTGTTTAGGCAGAACAGGAAGCGCTGGTCTCTCCCATCAGCAGGAGGGCAGTGGCCCGGAGACAGGTGGAGAGGCCAGGGAGCTGTCTGGAAGAACAGCAGCACTCAGCGATGTGTTGCTCGCGAGAGATAAGGGAGAGGAGGACGCCCTATCGCAGACCTACAGAGGTTCCTGTCTTTCATCGTGGATAGGTGATGGCGCCATGGGCTGACTACAGCTAGGGGAAGATGCTTGGTGATAAGGAACCGAGATCCAGGCAGATCTGGATCCCAGCTGTGGACCTGCCATTTGCGCGGCTTCCAGCCTGCTGCGAGGTGATGTGCGGCACGAATCTGAAACTCGGGAGAGAGGAGGCTGCATACAAACGTGTGTGCTGTCTGCGTAGCAAGAGGGAGCCAAGGCCTCGGGGTGATGGGAAGTCTCCGGAGAAACCCCCTGTGATCCGAGTCTCAGAGGGTCTGCCTCCACCTGGAGAACTCCGACAGGCGCTGGCTGAGTGGAAAAGAGTTCAGAAAGTAAACAGAGGAGTAACAAGAAATAAAAATAAATAAAAGATGATATTCTTGTGGAAGCCAAGAGCAGAGAGAGCTTTAAGAAGTAGGAAGTGAGCGCAAGAGCCAAAGGGTGCTACTGAGTGTTCACAAACCAGAGCTTGTAAATAATTATTCAACTGAGCTACTTGGAAGTGGGATTAAGGGAGCCAGAAACGTGTTGGAACAGGAGAGAAATAAATGGAAGGTAAGAAATAAGATCAGTTTCTCCAAAAAAAAGAAAAAAATTCGACACAAAAAAGCAGGAGGCAGAGCGATCGCTGGAGGGGCTGTGGGAAGTATTTGACTTGTACTTAATGGAAAGGGTTTGCACACAATTAAAAGCTAATAGAAAAATCTACTTAACTGGAGGAATCTATGTATGAGGGAAGGGAAAGATCATTAATACAAGTCTGACTGCTCCTGGGGAAACAAAGGTGGACGGAGTCTAGTGTTCAGGATGAGGCGTGGCCTGAGCTCCCAGGGGACGAGTCTTCGATAAGGGCGAAAGGAAGGTGAAATTGGGACAGGTGTAGATTGTGTATAGGTCTGACACTGGCACACAATCAATTCTTAGTTGTTCTCTTCCATCTCATCTTACTTTTTTTCTGGAAGTGAATATGGCGTCAGACAGACAGAGCAAGCCAAAAGGCGGAGTAGGCGACTATTTCCTGCTCCCGTTCTAACTGCAATGGAGAGCGCGGTGAGTTAAAGAGACCAAATGACTGGGGAGAGGAGAGAAAACACAGTGGTGAGGCCTGGGACGTGAGGGACAGGAGGAAATGGGTTCTACGGGTTTTCTTCCTGTGACCAGACTTGGAGCCGTAGAAGCAGGAATCTGCAGAAACCACTGGACACAGACTGTCTTAGTTTGTGTTCTTCAAAAGGCAGATTTACAGATTTTATAAAATAAGGATCTATTAGGAAGGCTTACAAATCTGAGGATAGAGACAGTCCAAGATGGCTGCTCAGCCGCAAAGCAGACCTCCTGATTGGGACTGCCAGGCAGCCGGTGAGGTGAGACCTGCTGTGGATCATGGTTTGAAGAACAATGGCAAAGACTGGAGCCTGAAAATCAGTGACTGAAGATCAGCGAGGGGCAGATGGGCACGGGGCAGGTCAAGACCGGAATGGTCTGTGCTGAAGATCTTCTGCGTTATGCAAGTTGGCGTCCAGAGACAATTGCAAAGGCGAGAGCTTTCCAAAGGAAGAAGCTGTGACAATCTCTCTTCTTTCCTTTTATACAGTTCGAGTTCAGGTGGCCCTCTCACATCTGGGTGGGTGCTCTTCCCTCATTGGCCGGCTCACAAATCACTCACTATGTAATCCAGGCTGGTTCTCAATTCTCAATCTAGGCGTGGTTCCCAAACCCTAATCCAGGTGTGGTTCCTGAGTCCCTCAAGTTGACAAAATCTCTTCAACAGTCATACAGACAAAAAGAAATCTCAGAAAAAGACTGTTCTTCCTACCCAAAATATCAAGAAATGAAAGTCCAGCAATAATAACTGTTCTACCATAGCAAAGCATAGCAAAATAAATGGCGGCACACCTTCATCAGCAAATGGCAGGCGGGGAGCTCACCTGCCACCTTCCTGGATGTACTGAGCACCTGTTTCCCATCTGAGGTGCTTATGTTCAGTGACAGGAGAGCCAGAAGATGAAAGCCCTCCTCACTGGTGTAGGACCAGAGGCAATGTGGTGGAAAGTCAAACTTTAGAGCCACCCAGGAGTAATGAAGCATCCTCACCGAGGTGTCAAGAGAGGAAAGGGTGGAGGGTGGAATTCCACCATTAACCAAAAGGAGCACAGAGTCCCCAGTTTCAAATGTCAATGATGTTCAGATGTGAATCTGGACTTTTACCCCCAGGTCACAGTCACTTCCAGTCACAGTCACAGCAATAATAGTGAGATGAAGCCACTTACCACAAGAGGTTTGAATAAGACTCAAGAGCCACAGATCATAATTCTCCGATGTCCGTTTTTAAACAGGAAATCAACTCATTACACCGAGAACCAGGAAGATCCAAAACTGTATGGAATGTGGTGGTCAACCAGTGCCAGCACTGGGATGACACAGGTACTGGCATTGTCTCCGAAAGATTTTGAAGGAGCTTTTGCTTAAAAGAAAGAGAGAGGGAGAAAGAGAGAGAAAGCAAACTATCACTGGGCAATTAAGAATGTGGTTGAAAATGGAAGGAAGGAAGAGGGATAGAAAAATAGTATCACCAAGAAAATTAAGAGTATAAATAACCAAATAAAAATTTTGCAATTGACATATGTAATCCCAAAGATTAAAAAAAAAATAATAATGGACAAGCTCTGAGCAGATTGGAAGGGAACAGAAAAATCAGCAAGCTTCAAGAGCATAAAGTAGATTACAAAGAGAAGATGGTCTTAAAATACAAATACAACTTCAGACAACAAGGGAGTGATATAGAAAAGAATCGACAGCCTGGTCTACACAGAGAGCTCAGGGCCAACCTGGACTGCAGAGTGAGACAAGAAGAGAGGAGGAGGAGGAGGAGGCAGAAGAAGAGGAAGAAAAAGAAGAAGGGGAGAAGGAGGAGCTACACAGGCCAAATCTCCTAGAAGAAAGGGAAAGGATATAGAATTTGAAAACGTCTCAAAAAAATAAATGCCAAACAGTTCCAAAATTTCACAAAATATAAAAGCCTACAGATTAAAGAAAATGAGTGAAAGCTAGGCATGTTGGCACATGCCGCATGCCTGGCACCCCAGGAGCTTAAGGCAGGAGGGTTACAAGTTAAGAGAGAGAAAAAGAGAGAGAGTGAAGGGGTTTGAGGAGGAGCACAGCACTTACAGCGCTTGCCCAGCAGCACAGGCCCTAGGTTCAATTCCCCAGCACCACACACACCACCGGGTGTGACGGCACACACCTGCAATCCCAGCCCTCAGAACTGTCGTGAGGTCGAAGCCAACCTGGACTATGAAATTAGCTCAGGACCAGCCTGGACAACAGAGCAAAACCCTCTCTCAATAAACAAACAAGCAGAAATGAGATGAGAAAAGGTTATCTGGGGCCATCAGGAATAAATAAAATACAATGTAAATAATGTATTTACTTAATGTACACACATTATACTTTATTTTCCCCTGAACTTTTCCACATTATGCTTAATGATTGAAGAAAAAATGGGCATGGTTGTATATGGTTCCTAATGTAAATGTGGAAAATATTTAAAGTAATTTTACTAAGGAAAGGAAAGGTAAATTTCCAACATTTCACTTGAATGAGTAAAGAACAACTCCAGGGGACAGTGATAAGCCAGGTATGCATAATGTAATACTTAGGGCGATCATTAAAACAACTATGCAAACAGATGCACTCAACAGTACCATACCAAAATGCAAACGGAACTTGTGAAAATACTTATAACCTACACAAAAGCAAGAAAAAGGATCAAAGAAACGTGAGAGGAAAAGAAAACAGAAAAAATGGCAGATTAATAATTATAAAAAAGAACAGCTAGCTTAAAATGACCCAAGTATATGGCTATTTATTTTAAAAATCAAAAATAGTGATATAGGCAGGTTGAGAATCAGTCTAGAAAAAATGTCATGGAAACATCAAAAGACAAAATGCCTACCTCTGTAATTACATATGTACTTCACCTGGTTTAGAAATGGTCCATCCACTAAGAATATATAGAGATCCTAAATGTGAACTGTGCACTGAAAAAAAAAACTAAGCTGCAAAATATGTGAAACAAAAACTGATAGAGCTAGAAGGAGAAATAGATTAATTCAATTACATTTGAAAAATCCAAAACCACCCCCTAGGAGCAGTCAAAATAACATTGACCGAACCAGCAAAGAAACCTAAGAACCTGACCACGCTCATCAGCAGTCCGTCCCAGTCACCTCACTCAATGACAGCAGAATATTCATTTTTCAATATTTCTTTTCCCAGGACATATTGAAGATATATCATACCTTGGGCCCTAGAATTACCCTCACCAAATTCAAAATAATGCCAATCATACAGAGTACAATTTTGATATCAATCAAAACAGAACTAGAAATCAATGATAGAAATAGAACACGGAAAAATGTCTAACGCCTTGAGAATTAAACAAGACACTTCAAAGTAAGCCTTAGATCCAAGAGAAAGACCATCTAGAAATAAAAAAGAAAGTGTTAGCATAGGAAATCAAAGTTTGTGAGGCTCAGCTAAAGCAACGCTAAGAAACAGTTGCAGCCATAAATAGATATTCTAGAAAACGGGAAAGTGTTAAGACAGTAGCATCAGCCCGCACCTCCAGACCTGGGGGGCGGGGGGTGGGGGTGGGGGTGGAGTCAAAGCAAGCAAGAGACCCGAAGGAAGAAACAAAGGTAAGAGGAGAAAGCCTTGCGATTGGACCCAGAAAACGATAGAGGACATTGTTGAATCCAGAATCTGGCTCTCTGACGTATCAATACAACTGGATACAAAGAGAGAGAGAGAAAATCAATGAAACAAAAATCTTGTCCTTTTAGATATCAATAAAATTGACAAACCTTTAACAACACTAACACAGGAAATTAGAAAACACAGAAACCACCGGTATCAGGAATGAAGGAGATGACATCACCACAGACATGAATTGTACCCCCAGCCAATTTTTGTATTTTATTTTGAAGTGATGTCTCTCACGAAGCTGCTATATTGCCTAGGCACAAACCTGTGATCCTCCTGCTTCAGCCTCCAAGAATACCAAGATGACAGGCTTGTGTCACCAGCAGTACCAGTAACGAGCATGTGAGTATCGAAAATTGCGTTATATAATTGCGAACTTAGGCCCTTCAGTATACTAGAAGCTGAAAAAAATGAAATAACATCGAATCAAAACCACAGTGGTGTGTTGGTAAAAACGTCCATCCTGCCCAAATCAAGGTCCCAGTTTAGGCAATTCCTACGTAACTCACCACAAGAATGCCGTGGGTAGAGATAGTACTAGTCTAAAAAGAATAGGGGAAGATAAAGAACTATAGAAGCCGAAATGATTTTAAAAAAGAAAAATGTTCAAGGAATTAGTCTAATTTCAAGACTTATTACAGAGGTCCAATAGCCGACACTGTGGTATTACTGGTGGGGGAGCACATGTAAACTAATGGGACAGAACCAGAAGTCAAGAAATATACTCAAACATTAGGCCCAACTGGTTTTAGCAAAAGGCAGTAGGAAAGGTTACCTTTTAAGCAAGTGATGTTAGAGCAACTGGAAATCCTCAGGAAAAAAAAATAAAACCAAACCTAATCCGCACACCTGGTGTTAAGAGGAACTCAGTATGGCTTCCAGACTGAAACGCGAACCTACTCTATCGAGCTACACAACATTTACAAGAGAAAATCCTTGAAACCTAAAGCAAGGCAAAGCACTCGTAAACATGACACCAAAAACATCACCCATAAAAGGAAAAGTTGGGAAATTGGGCTGCATCAAGATATAGGACATTTACTCTGAAAAGACCCAGGAAGAGGTTCGGAAAACAAGCCACCGCCCTGGAGAACGATGTTCACATTTCTTCATACCACATGCCTGACAAATGACTGGATCTAGAATCTTAACAGCAAAATAGCAATGCAATTTTTAAAAAAGACAAAAAAGGGGACAAGTCCACCTCAGAGGCTATGCCGGTGGCAAATATACACACGGAGACATGTTCAATATCGTCAGCCATTAGGGAAACACAAATAAGCTTGAGGGAGATTTAGCTGCAAGCGCTTATCACAATGAAGAACATTAAAAACCATAATACCAAGTGCTAGTGTGACAGTTGGAGCGATTATGTCAATTTGAGGCAATCAGGAGCCATGCCTGGATTGGGAATTAGGAACTGGGTTAGAGTGTGACAGACTCGTGGGCCAGCCAGTGAGGGAAGAACACCCGCCCGGATGCGCGAGGCCCAACTCCTTGGTATAAAAGGAAGGAAGAAGGAAGATTGTTACAGCTTCTTCCTCTGGGAAAGCTCTCGGCTTCACAATCGTCTACGGACGCTGACTTAGTACACCCCTGCTACATGCCACAGATCTTCATCACAGATTCGTCCCAGTCTTGACTTGCACCTGTCTGCCCATTGCTGATCTTCAGTCGCTGATCTTTAGCCTCTGGTCTTTGCTAATGTTCTTTTAACAACCAAGATCTGAGATCTGCAGCAGACTCTCACTGGCTGTCCTGCAGTCCGGAAACAGAGTTCTACTTCGCAGCTGAACAGCCATGGGACACTACAGCTCTCACAGATGTAGGCCGCCATCTTGGACTGTCTCCATCCTCGGATTTGGAAGCTGTCCTAACAGATCCTTTTTGTGATAATTTCTGTAAATTCTGCCTTTTGAAAGAACCCCAGCTAATACAGCTAGCAGGGGTGTGGTGAAACTAAATTATTTCCATTGCTGGTAGGGACACAGCTACTGCGGAAAAGATGGCACAGCTTCTCTGGAAAGCCGTTTGACTGTCTCTTAAAATTCCAATATGTAAGTATCCTAGCAAATGCCACCAGAAATTCCACCCCAAGCTTCCCACATCTCAGTACAACTAAGACTTACATTCGCATAAAGAATGTGGGCCTGCATCAGCTGCATTTGTAATGGACAAAGGCAGAAATAACTGAGTTGTCCGATCCCGGGTGACCTGCTAGTTGGATGGCAGTGGGCCCACACCATGGAAAGCCACCCAGCAATAGAGGTGAGTGGAGTATTACCGCACATCACAACATGGGAGATCTCCCGAGCGCTCTGCTGAGCTGACCTCTAAGAGGTACATATTGTGTATGAGGCCACATACTTAACATTCTTGAAATGAGAAAATTATGGGAACAAGGAACAAATTAGTGGCCACCAAAGGTGAAGGCGAGGTGGAGAGAGGTGTGTGCAGCTGGGTGAGTGCAGTCTGTAGTCATGGAAACACAGCCGACCTTAACCACATGGATGGCCATGTCCTGGCTGGGTATTGTGGTGTAACTTTTCAGAATACTGTCAGCAGAGGAAACTCAATAAAAGGCACAGAGACTCTCCATCGTTGCTTACAACTCCATGGAAATTTACAATTGTCTTCAAGTAGAAATGTTTAATTTCTAAATGTTGAGTGAGAGAGGAGGCCTTTTTTTAAAATCATGTAGACATTTCAGATTGAATTAATCCAAAAGTCCTTCTAGGATTGTCAGGGTGTTTTTGAGGTTAGTAATCATAACTTCTAAAACATAGCACTTGGCTCTGCTTTGAAGCTTTCATTGCTTATGCTCCACATCTTGGGTACAGAAATAGATAAGACGGGTGACTGGATTTAAGGTACAGGTGTGCCAAGCAGGTGCAACAAGAAACCAGGGACTTCTCAGATCCATCTCTTTTTCCCCCTCCTGTGCCTTGGTGGCTCAGGTTTGTGTTTCAGATTTGTGTTTCTCAGTATTTCCGATACCTTCCCAGGGATACCTGTCACTTAATCAGCTATGAAAAATATTGCTAGGCTCAAAAAAAGAATTCTTACAATTATAGCACCGTAACTTTTTCTTTTCTCCTTCCTTTTTTACTCCCTCCTCCTCATTTCTTCTGTTCCTTTCCTTCTCTCCTTTCCTTCTTCCCTCCTTCCTCTTTGGTTTGTGTTAGAGTCCAACCCAGGGCCTTCCACTGAGCCAGTTCTTTCACAGATTCTTTTACCTAAGGTTTTATCAGCGTTCCCTAGAGAAATGAATAGGTACGTAGATGATGGACAGATGCATAGATATGCATCTTAAGAAACTGGCTCACGTGATCATGGAGAAAGTTGTGCCTCATTCTCTCACTGGAGGGTGGGGGAGGATGGAGACCTTGCTGGAGGTAACATTGCAGCTCGAGTCCAGGGGCAAGTTAAAGACAAAAATCCCCTCTTTCCCAGGGGACTTCAGTTTTCTTCTAATAAGGTCATCAGCTGAATGGATGAAGCCAACCTTTGTATGGAGGAAAATCTGCTTTCCTCAAGATCTGTCAGTTTAAAACAGTATCATCACAGGGACACTGGGATGTCTCCGTAGTAAGTCCAGACAAAATATCTGAGTCTAGTGACTCTAGTCAAGTTAACACATGAAATTAGCCCTCACGCCCATGAGCATTAGACTGACCCCATAATTATCCATGTGAATGAGGTTATCCATAACTGTTGGAACAGTAGATGTAATCCAGGATTGTCCATAACAAACCAGCTCTCTTCACTGTGAACTCTGTCTCCAGGGGAGCTTCTCTACACTCCTGTACCCCAGGAAGAAGCTAGCACCCTGCACACGGTGCTCTCTGACAAGTGTTGACAGGTCCTCTGGCCCTTCGTATTTTTATTTAAGCCTGTGATCTGTTCTCACATCCCAGTCCATTCCAGCTTTTCCCCTCCCAGACTCACCCAAGAGAAAATGAATTTGTTTTCTATTAGGCTTCATGACACATCCAAAATGCCTTCACAGAAACATCACTCAAACATGAGGAGGGAAGAAACTTTTCCTCAGCTGTCTTCGTCACTTTCTTCTCATCATTGGACACAAATAACCAACACCCACAATTTAAAGGAAGAGAGGTGCATCTTGGCTTGCAGTCGCCAAGGCCTTGGGCCATGCATGCTCTGCAGGCCCCAACACACACGCAGCATGGCAAAGGCCCACTGTTCACCTCACATTGGCCAGGAGGCAGAGAGAGAAGGGAGCCACCAGGAGGGTGGTCTATCCACCCTTCTAGGTCACAATCCCAGTGACCCATCCCGCCAACCAGTCCCCACATCCTAACAGCACAGGAAATGCCTGATGGATGGACCCAACACGTGAGACTCTTAGATCTAAGCCATAACATCAGCTTATATATGTACACACAGGACCTGTGTGCAGGATCACTACACCTGCCGTGGAGCCTGCCACGGTTTAGATCTGGAATCTCCCCCACAAAGCCTCATGTATTAGGTTGTTGTGGACTGCCTACGAAACCATGTGCTCTTAAGAAGGGCCTGGTTGAAAAGGAATGAAGTACTGGGGCGTGGCCCAGAAGGGACGGAACGTTGAAACTAGCCCTGGAGGGATGCGCTGCTGGGATATGACCTGGAAGGAGACATGCTAGCTCCACCCTTCCTTGCTCACTTGGCTTCCTGTCTGCCGTGCTGTGAGCAGCTTTCCTCCCTCATAGTATTCTGTCATTGCCAGTCACTCATGAATGGACTGAAGCTTTCTGAAACTGTGAGATAAATTTTTTTTTCTTCCCTGAATTTGAAAATGCCCAGTATTCTGTTCCAGCCATGAGAAAGTAACAAAGACAGAGCCCACTGCTGCTGGACTCGGGCCTCACACCTGCCTGATGTAGGAATCACATGGTCCCATTCCCAGGAGTTGTTCTTCTGCTTTGCCTGCTCAGTCTCAGAAACTCACTAATCTCCCTCCCAGCTCTGAGCTCTTGATAGAAGGGCCTCTCCACAGCTAAGACTCTCTGCCCCTTGCAAGATCCCTGTGCAGTCTTGAAATGGCAAGGCACCATCATCACCTGGCCTGCTAGTTCTATTCTGATCAAATTGCTTCTTCATGAAAGCAGGAGCCTGGGAGCATCCCCAAGCCTCAGACTGAAAGCCTTTCTGCACTCCAGATCCTCCACGATGCGACCGAGATCCTGACCAGGTGCTAGGAGGGTGCAGCGGTCATCTCCCGAGCTCCAGAGGCACAACCCTGCCCACTCACGGCTCTTCACTCTCCCAGTTTCTGTGCTGCCTTGTCACCAGAGGGGTACCTAAGGTGGCCTCTTGCCTCCCAGCTTCCTGGGGCTTGCTCTTCTGCTGACCGGGGCACCCACAAGGCCTCTCAAGCTCTCTGCACTCACCCCACAGGCCTCCGGCAGGCGTAAGTGCTTCGCTTCTGCCACAATGGGGTGTCCTTCCCATTTCAAGTCCGTCCTCCCACTCTGCCTCTGCCCTGGGACATTAGTGTGGTGCTTACACAGAGATACGGGGATCAGCCTGACCAAGTTGCTGTGTGGATTTAAACAGGTTACATAAAGCCTCCCAGCCTCTGCGATCTGAACTCCCAGTGTTCCCGTAGGAGATGGATGATAGATCTCAAGCAAAGAATGTATACAGTGCGTTATGGAGTCTACCCGCAACATCCCTGACCTCTGGGTCTTGAAATCTAACCCTTGTTTTCCACCACATGTCCCCTCTGGCTGCTAGTGTGCTAGTTAATACTTGACAAGCATCTCCCTGGATAAAACCATGCTTGAATTTATAGTCCTGGTTGATTTGCACGGTGCAAAGACTCCCATCATGGTCATGCCGTGGTACTACTGAGCTAAGAAGGTGCAAACACAATATGCTCTTGTGAGCTGGTGAAATCAGCCTCCAGCACAAATCTGACCAGGGGCTATGACCCTCTGAAGTCCTATTGTAAAAAAAAAAAAAAAATCCCTTCTTAGTCAGGACATCTTCAAAAAGCTCTGCCTACTTTCACCTGTCTTCAGTCCCCTAGGGTGGCCCTCTGAGTAGTATCTTCCCAAACAAGGTTCTGCAGGTGATTCTAATCTGCAGAGACGCATAAGCTCCGCCAACGTGGCCGTAGGTGGCCTCAGGGTTCTGAGGGTAAGGCGTCCTTCCGGGAGCCCTGTGCGCTTCTCTAGCTCCCTTCTCCCGTCTCGTAGTCGCTCTGAACACCTGCCAGCAACGTTTAATTTGTACGCATAAGAGGCCCCAGGTCTTCCATTTCTGCCTGTTAATATCAGGACTTCCAAGAATACTGATGAGAAAAGCTGAATAAAATTTCAAAAATCTGTTTGCAGGCACCAGGTAGCTTCCGAGAGAGCCAGAAATTTGAGGGCCATGATTCTTAGAGGAGCTCCAAGAGTCACTCCCGTCAGAAGTTGCCACTTTTGTGTTCAAGAAGCTGAGAAGCCAGCCAGAAAATGAAGCAGAACCCAACAGAAATCACCGAGTATTGTGGTTTGGACCTGGAACATCCCCCACAAGTTTCATGTACTTGAATGTTACAGATTGTCTATAGAACCGTGTGCTGCTGGAAGACTGAGGTCTAGTCTGTAGGGGTAGATTACAGGCATGTAAATTGGATTATTGGCATGTAAGTTGGACTACAGACGTGTAGTGGGGGCTTACCACACCTTCCACACCTGGATCCAGGAGGGGCTGATCACTGGGAGGAGACCTGGAAGGACATAGAAGCTGCTTCCTGCCTTCCTTGGAGGACTAGTCTCACCCTGCCTTGACTCGGCTTCCTGTGTGTGATGTTGTGAGAAGCGGCCTCCACCTCTGCCTCTGCCATGTACTTCCACTGCTGCCGGCCGCCCTGAATGGACTGTGACCTTCTGAAACTGTGAGCTAAATCTTTCCTCCCCTAAATGTGTGGGTGTTGTGTATTTAGTCACAGCAATGGAAAAGTAACTAAGACCAGATCTTAGGGAAGAAAAGTTGTATTTTAGGCCCATGGTCCCTTTTGGCACCAGAAACCAGTTTTGTTACAGATATTTTTCTATGGATTGAGGAAGGGATAACTTCACGATGGCTCAAGTGAGTCATATTTATTGCGCACCATATTTTTACTGTTATTATCTTGTGAGGGGTAATAAAATAATTATACAACTCACCATAAGGCAAAACCAGTGAAACCCCAACAGGAGGCAGAGCTCCGGCAGTAATGCCAGCTATGAGGAACGGCCCACTGGCCACTCACCCCCTGCCGTGTGGACTGGTTCCTAGCATGCCACAACCAGTACTGCTTTGCGTCCCAGGGGCTGAGGAACCAGGTGTATCAGTCACCTTTCCCACTTCTGAGATGCAATAGCCGACACCCACGACTTAAAAGAGGAAAGTTTTATTTTGGCTCACTGTTTCTGGGAGATTCGGTCCATGGTTACTGGCTCTTCGGCAGGAATATTGTGGTGGAAGGGCATGGCACAAAAAGGGGCACAGTTTGTGGTGGCCGGGAGCCTGGCAGGGGAGCCGTGCCAGAGAGGAGTGGGTGAGGGACCACACGTAACACCCACATTCACACCTCCATGGTCCACACAGGCGCACTCAGGTGAACACTTTCCCGATCTGCTAGGCAATTCCCAACCCTGTGAAGCCGATGAAGCAGGATGAGCAATCACAGAGGATCCCAGCTCTTCAGAAACCGAAACCCTGCGAGGCACGGGAGCACGGCGAGAACAGACCCACTCTGCGTTCTCTTCCCACTAAGGTCCTCAGTTATTTCAAAGTTGTGTAGCAGAAGAAGCTAAGAAGCAGAGGAGAAAAGAAACCAAGAAGATGAATAGGGTTTTGTGGACATTTCACCATGATGAAGAGACAGAATGTGGACATGAGATAAAGTCATAAGGAGGAGTGCAGGCAAAGATGCAGATTTTCAGTTTTGA
Organism: Ctenodactylus gundi; assembly: GCA_004027205.1. Lineage (NCBI taxonomy): Eukaryota > Metazoa > Chordata > Mammalia > Rodentia > Ctenodactylidae > Ctenodactylus > Ctenodactylus gundi. The sequence continues at coordinate 54,115 of PVKB01003459.1, read as the reverse complement.
CCTCCGGAAGGCAACAGCCTAGGGGCTGTGACAAAATGAGACAGTCTCGTAGGAAGGGAAACACAGGCTCAAGTCAGCTGCACCCTGAATAATTGTGGTCATTTGTCTCATTTTAGTTGCCTGCTGTGTGATAGACACAATTAACTCCAGAAAAAGAGTATCGTTTTATGCCTATGTAATTTTTTCATACATCATGTCCAATTTCCAATAAAATATTACTTAGCGCACACACATGCACATGCACCACACATACAGACTGGTACACTCCTTGTTTTCAGTAGTCTAGTGTAGAAAGCATTTGGAGGCCATCAATCCCTCCTGACAACTAGTAAAATACTGAAAAAAAAAAAGAAAGAAAGAAAGAAAAATTAACTCTACTTACTTGGACAATTAGGGTCATGGAACAACCTGTAACACTCCAAAATTATACAGAAAATCAGTGGATCCAGAGATCACAATTCATCAGAATAAACACCCACTACAGAAATCCCTGCTGGAACATTAGCTGGATGGGAAACGCAAATAGGGACAGGTGCCTTGCTGGAGGATGAGTGTGGACGCTTAGAGCTGAGAGTTGGAAACGCCAGAGTTTGGACACAGAAAAGGCCCTTGTCCTGTGAACTTTACCTCTAAGAGCTCTATGTAGTCTGTCAAAGGAATAGCATCGAAAACTCCTTTCTGTTTCTAGCAATGAAAAGGGAGAGATAACCATTTGGAAATATGTCATATATGTCTGTTCTTAAAGTTTGCAGTCATGATAAACTTTTCTATCAAGCCCTAACCTACTGAGGATTCTATCAAAACTCAGATAAGCTGAGGGAAGGGAAATTTCCAACTGTAATCCCTCTAGCCGTGGGAGTCTGTCACACATCGAGTGCAGTGAAGGCAAGCGGGAAGCACTTAGGGAGCTTGTAGCCAAGGGAATCAGGCACATGAAGATGCTGCGAAACAAATCGTACAACTAGAGAATTCCTCCCCTCCTCCTACATTTTTCTAAATTATTAGGGACCTGTTCACTAGAATCTCTTTCACTAAGAACACTGTGTCACACAACCAAAAATTACAAGACAAACAAAAAGCCAACATCATCATTTTCATGTGTGAAGGATTTTACAGTTCTCAAAGAATTTAAACAATAATGATTAATATGGTAAAGTTTCCTGTAGACAAAACAGACAACATTCAGTAAGACAGAGTTAATGTAAACGGAGAGAAAAGAATGTTAAGATTGAAATCAAAATAATTGTAGAGGCCAAAAACATTGCAACAGAAACGAAGAATAATAACTGTGACAGGTTCACTGGTAGACTGCGCATGACTGGAGAATAAAAATCTCTGGGCTTGAGGATGTGTCCACAGAAACTCCCAAAGCTAGAGAGGAAAGAGATGGAAAAATGGAACAAAATATTCAAGAATAATGGGGAAATTATAAAAGCTGAGTTATAAAGACAGAAAGGAATAGAAGACGTACTAAAGCAACAATGACTGAGTTAATGTGATGTCAGGCACTTACTCCCGAATCCAGCAATTCTGGAGAATACTGTAGATACCACTCCTTTAAAATTTTTAAAATTATACTTAGAAATTTATTATTTAAACTATAGAAAAATCAAAGATAAAGTTGTATAAGAAGCCAGAGGGAAAAGCATACCTTACTTATAATAGAGGAGCAAACAGATATTGTTGCTTGGATTACATTCAACTTGTCCTCAGAAGCTGTGAGGAAGAGAGTGGAGTGAAATATTTAAAGGGTTGCAAGAAAAACATTCATGACCTACGCCTCTGTGGACAGCAAAATTACTTTTCAAAACTAAAGGAAAAAACTAAAAACTTTCTCAAGCAAACAGAAATCGAGGAAATGTGTTACTGGTAGATCTGCCTTACAAGAAATGTAGAGTAAGTTCTTCAGAGAAACAGATACTGATCTAGGTCAGAAACTCGGGTTTAATTTTTTTTACAAAAGGAACATCATCGAATTAAAAAGCAAAAGTAAAATAAAAATTGTTTTCTTTTTCTCGGCTGATCTATCATAATTTGTACAATAAAAAGAGTTTCAGTGATTTTATCTTGTGTGTAAATGAAATGAGTGACAGAAATGAAATCAACAATAGAGATTTTTCCAAAATTTTGAAAAAAATGGTATGAGGAAATGCTCACGTTAACACATGAAATGGAATAGTATTCCTTGGAAACTGACTGGGAACAAAGGGAAATGTACATAACAAATCCTAGGGCAGACACCAAAGGAGTGAAAAGTGAAATGGTAGTCTTAGAAAGAAGAGAAAATAGGGTTACATAATTGTTCAATTAAAACCACAGAAGTTACATAGTGGAAGTCAAAGAAAAAAACAAAGGCAGCAAAACAAAACCATGACAAATTACAGCAGCAATCACCACATCCATTAGTGATCTGAACATGAAATTTTTAAAAAGATCATTACAGTGGATGAGAAAAGAAGATCCAATTACTTGTTGTCTAAAAGAAAATCATCTCAGATAGAAACACCCAAGATTAGAAATAAAGGCATGGAAAAAATATAGACCGTGCTAAGCCTAACTAGAAGAAAAACTACGCTTATTGTAAAGCAAGGAAAATCGTGGAGAATCAGGAGGAGCATTGCATAGTGAAAAGAGGAATGACTTAAAAAAATAGAGAACAATCCTAATTGTGTGCACACCTCACAACAAAGCATCAACGTATGCTAAGGGGACCGCTGGTAAAACACCAATGAGAAACAGCTGAACCAACTATTTATAGTCGCAGATACAACACGCCCTTGTCAGAAATGGGTATACTCAACAAGTTGCAGAGAGTAAGGTCATAGTTAAAATCAACAAGCAACCACACGTAACACATTTATAAATGACTTTATCCAACAAAAGTAGAAATATATTCTTCTCACATCCTAATAAAACATTCACCAAGATAGATTACATTTTGGACTATAAAAAAAGAAAAAAATTAAAGTAGCAATTATACAATGCTTGCTTTCAGATAATAGAATGAAACTAGAAATCCATAGAAAAAGATTCCAAAGACTTGGAAACTGAGCAGCACATTTCTAAATAACACATGGATCAATGAAAAAAACAACTCAAGAGAAATTTAGTAATATTTTGAGCTAAATAAAAATAAAATATAGCTTATCAAATCTTTTAGGATAGAGCAAAAACACTGCCTTTATAGAAATGTGAGTATATGTTGAATGTGGATATTAGAAGTAAAGAAGTTCAAAACAGCATAATCTATGCTTCTACCTTGGGAAGCCAACTTATGGCTCAGAACTAAAACTCTGCCCCAAGTCTCATGGGTTCCCAGGAGGGCCTTGAACTGAGATTACATTGTGCTGCTAAACTCATCACTGGATTCACCCATTGGAGAGTTCCCAGCTGGATGTGCTGATAGGAGAGTGGACCTGATTGGAGGAGGTAGGTCGGTGCAGGGTGAGCTACAAAAGCCCATTCTTGTCCCTGCCCCTGTCTTCTCTGATTCTCCTCACAGTGAGATGGACAGCTTTCCTCCCCCACACCCCCCTGCCATGATGTTTGTGCTATGAGCCAAACTAGAACTTCTCTCCTTGAAGTAGCATATATCAGGCACTTTGTCCCAGTGGCAAGAATCTGTTGAATATAAACTGGGGGGTGGGGGTGGGGGAAACTAAACCCAATGTTAAGACAGAATGACCCAGGCAAGAAGTCACAAGCCTGTGACGCCAGCTCCTTGGCAGGGTGAAGCAGGAGTACCACAGGCCTGAAGCCAGCCCAGGCAACTTAGGGGACCCTGCCTAACAGCACAAGTGTAAAAGGGGCTGGGGAGGTAGTTCAGTGCTCCCTGGTTTCAATCCCCAGTACCTTTCCAAATAGAGTAAGAAGGGGGAAAGGAAAAAAAAGGAGGAGAAAGAGGAAGAAGAGAGGGGAAGAAGACAATGACAAGAAACAAAAACTAAAGAGAAATCAGCCAGATCAGTAGAGAAAATCAAGAAAACAATCACTTGATTCTTTAACAAGATAAATACACTTGATAAGCTTCTGGTCCTACTATGAACAATATGAGAGAAGATAGAAATTATTGGCACCAGAAATGAAAAACAGTTAGGGCTAGAATTAGATCTCAGAGACATTACAAAGTAGATAAATACTGTGAACAGCTGAACTACGCCCACACATTTGATCACCTAGATGAAAGTGACCAAAGTCCTGGGAGACTCATGAACTGATGTTCATGTGAAGAAAGCAAACTGAATAGAAAACCAGCTCCTATAGAGTCCGAATCAACAATTAATAATTACCTAATATAGAAAGCATCAGGTCTACAAGGATTTTTTAAAAATTCTACCAAAAAAAGATAAAATTATATCAATACTCTGGAATCCCTTGCAGAAAATAGAAGCTGAAGAAATATTTTTAAATTTGTTTTATGAAGCTAACATTATCCTAATATCAAAGTAGAATACATTACCAGAAAACAAATCTATATAATCAGATATACAAAAATCTTCAAAAACATTCAGAAATTAAGTTTAACAATGTATAAAAATTATATAGCATGACAAAGTGCTGTTTATTTCATGTATAAAAGAATCACTCAACTTGCAAAAATTGATTAAAGTAATCCATTCCTCAATGGGCTAATTAAAAAGAAGCCTATGTTCTTATCAATAAACTCAGAAAAAGCAAGTGAAAAAATCCATATGCTCTGATAATTAAAATTCACAGCACACTAGGAAAAGAAGTAAACTTTTCAACTAATAAAGAATATATACGAAACACCTACGATTATATTCGACTGTGAAGAACTGCAAGATTTTTTCCACTGTGATCGGAAAAGAATATCCCTTCCCATTACTCCTTTCCCACACTGTTAAGACCTCCACAATAAGACCTGCTAAAGCCCTAAGACCAAAAAAGCAAATAAAAGATATGCAGATTGGGAAAGAAAGCGAGAGACTGTCCTTCACAGCGGGCATGTATCTAGACTTAGAAAAGGACAAAGGCACAGATTGGGAGAAAATATTTGCAACAAACATATCTGGTACAAGTCGATCACTGAAAACATATCCATTTTTTTTTAAATCTCTTAAACACACAATAATAAATTAACAACCCAAACTTGAAAAATAGACAAAGGACCTTGAGGACACCTTAGCTAAGATACACAGATGGCAAAAGAAAGTATAGGAAAAGACGTTCTACCCATGACAAGCCAGTAAGGCACTGTAAAATTTAAAACAGCAGTACAGCCCTTTCAAAATGGCCCAAACCCGAAACACTGACAGCAGCGTGGACTGTGAAGCACTGAGAACTCCCTTTCGGTGACAGCGGATGCAGCCACTGTGGAAGACCGCCTGGGAATTCCTGGCAAAGTTGCACCCAATCTCTTCACCCGGTACAGAACTTGGACTCCTCGGTATTTACCCACATGGACTGATAACCACGCGTCCACCACGGTCTCTGCATGTGGATGTTTGGAGCGGCCAGGACCTGCGGCACCTCCTCAGGAGATGAATGAATGAATAAGCTATGGAACGTCTAGACAGTAGCATATTAGTTAAGCGCTAAAACACGAGCTACCCCAGGCAAGGAAACACGTATGTGGAAGAAACTCCATTGCACGTCACAAAGTGAGAGAAGCAAATCTGGAAAGATTGCACACTACAGGATTCCACCTATATGATGTTTAGAAAAAAGCCAAAACTAGGAAAAATATCATTGGTTGTCAGGGGTTGAGAGTCGGTGAACTGTTAAGTGTGCAGAGGATTCGTAGGGGAGTGAAACTCTTTTATATGATATTACAACGGCCGAATGTTGCTGTGGTTTGGGTCTTTTCCTTCTGAGCACTTTCAGTGTTAGGAGATAGCAGCCAATACACGGGTACTTGTTGGGCATTTCAAAGGTAATTAGGTCATGAGGATTTCTCCTTTCATGAACAGGATAAAGGCCCGTGGAAAAGAGGCTTCATCCTGCCTCCAGCAGCGCTGCCCTGTGTCCTCAGCTGTGTGAGAACACCGTCTTTGTTCCCTCTGGAGGATGCAGAGATACAGAGGCCATCTTGGAACCAGGAGCAGCCCTCTCCACACAACCGAACCTGGGAGCACTTTGTTTTATCAGTCAATTTTTCTATTTTATATATACACAAGAATTCCAAATTCTATCACATATGAAAGACATGAGGTTTGGGGAATCCATACCCATCTATGCACATACACCCCATTTTTCAGATACTCATCCGTTTCCTAGGAGTCCATTACCCCTCTTTCTACCATCACCTGTGTTGGTGCCTTTTACACCATTATTTTTGTGGATTTCACACCTTTAAAAATTATATGGAACCAGAAAAGGACCGGAATTTTTAAAGCAATTCTAAGTAACAAGGGCAAGCCAGAGGAATCACAATCCTAGACTTTAAAAAATACTACAAAGCATTATTAATTAAATCTATATGGTGCTAGTATAAGAACAGACAGGAGGACCTCTAGAACAGAATTGAGGAGACTGAAACAAACCCAAATACCCTCAGTCACCTGGGAGCTCTTTAATCTTGCATTTCCCAGCTTCCAGCCCTATGAGAAATAGATTTCTGCTACTTATAAATTACCAGGTCTCAAGGTTTCGTTATTAGTAGCAAAAATGCTGAAGAAAAATGCATGTCAAGCCACAGAATATCCAACACCAAGAGCCTAATGTAGATGATAAATTCGGGGACAGTGGTGAATAGGGTGGGTTCATTTGAAAGAAGTATCCCACTCTGCTTCTGAAAGGGGGGACCACAGGGCTTGTGCACAGGTGTGGGCAGTTGCCTCTTGGAAATCTTATGTGCTCTGCTTATAATTGTATGGGGATGTTTATGTCTATGTGAAACATGAAAATTTAAAAAATTAAACACAGCCAGTATTTTAAAATATTAAAGAATGCACCTAGCGGTATCCTAGAAACTGGGCCAAGAAAAAAAGTGTAAAAGTGTGAAATGCAACCTGGTAAAATAAAGTAAGTTAAAAAAGCACACAGCAAATCGTCTAAGGGATTGAAATGCCATGATTTTAAGAAAGAATGTGACAAGGACTTTCCTGCTCTCCTTTTGTTCCTCCCCCTCACCACCCCTCCCGCCCTCCCCACCCTACCCCGTTTCACTTTGTTTTTCATTTTAAGATACGTATGTGCACAAAATGCTAAAATTCATTGTAAACCTTAAATCTTGCACTTATACATATCAATAAAATGTGTGGGGGGGGAGGGAGAAGACAATGTGTAACTACAAAAAAAGGTAGGCATGAGAAAGAAAGTGACAGTGGTTGAAGTTTTACCCAAACTGACAAATTACAAGGCAGATTCAGAAATCTAAAGCACGAGGAACTCATGGAAAACTTTACCTGAGCGTGTCATAACAAAAGGAAAACGGTACGTAGCCTACCGCACTACAGCTAAATGGGCAATTCTGCTTGTCGAAGATACAGAAGCAGATTGCTCGGGAAACCAACCCAGGGTGGTGCAGAAAAGATGTGGCCTCCGGACCGTCAATCTTGAGTAAACCCAAGATCAAACCACAGTTGGAATGCTGCGTTCCCACCAGAATAACAAAGGTTAAAATATGTGACGACTTCAGTGACGGTCAACGTATTAATCACCTGTCTGTTGCTAGGACAACATACGTAATATACACAGTGTGAAGGAGGAAAGGATAATTGAGCTTGGAAAAGAGGTTTCGGTCCATGGCTGGCTGCTTACAAGGTTGAGACGTCACGGTGAAGGGCATGGTGCAGGTGAAGCAACTCTCACTTTCTGGTAGCCAGGAAGCAGAGCAGACTGCAAAGAGCCCAGCTAGCAGCAGCCCGGGACTGAGCATTGTTCCTCCACAACCTGCTTCCTGCCCCTAAGCCCCACCTGCAAACAATTCACTCAGCTATGAACTCACCAGAGCGCGAGGCTAGTGCCCCCATAAGCCATTCACGTCCCCAGAGGTCTCCTAACCCAGTTCAATCGGCCACACAGATTAGCTGGCGCAGTGGGAATGCGGGAAAATGGCAAACGTCATACATTGCAGGGAAGGCCTGTACGTCACAACAACTTTTTCTGAAATCCTCATTAGCAGTATTTACATAAAACCGAACATATGCATGCCAGTGACTCAGAAATCTACTAGGAAGGTATGCATAATTCATAGAACACATATAAGAAAACTATTCACCGTAAAAACCCACAATGACAGTAAATCAAAGACTACCAATGATGGAATGTACACATTATAATATATTCATACAATGATACCATGTACAGCATGGAAGTGAACTTCATGTAAAAAAAAAAAGGCAGATAAATCTCTTAAACCCCATGCAGACCGAAAAATGGCAATTGATTTCAACCATACACACAGATGTTTGTATATTTAAAAACTGAGTGAAATTAACCAATATCCTTTGCAGCTGTGTAGGTCTCAGTCAGGGTGGTACCACGAGGGCCCTCAGGAGGGCTGCTCGTATTTTATTTTAGCTTTAGCTGAGGGTGACACGAGAGCAGTCACCTGGGTAAATGAATTAAATCATACACTTATGATTGGTGCACACTGTGCATGCATTTAAATTATTTTAAATGTATTTTAAAACTCTGGCCTTGTAGTGGGAAACTCTGTATCTTTTTTATACTAATTATGAGCACCACTGATTGAGAATGTCCTACACACTAGCTACTAAAGGTATCAGTGGTTGCTTTTTTCCCAAGTTTTCTTAGCTCAGCCTTTGAAATACAACTGTTGCTCTGGTTATACAGATTTTCAGAGAGAGAACGTGGCTTACTTGTGGTCACACAGCCTGTTGGTTAGGGAGGTAAGAAAGTCAGAGTTAGAATTGTAGAGATAAAGGTGTTTGGAGGACTTACAAGTTCGAAGAGCGAGATAGTCCGCATCGGTCATGTTCACGCGGGAGTACTGGAGGGTGCAGTAGCCGCTCAGGCTCCTGTTAGGACGCCGTGGGAGCCTGCAGGACAGCCGGTGCCAGCCTCCCAGAAGTGAAGGCGCGAGCAGCCAGGAGCGAGCCAGGAGCGAGCCAGGAGCGAGCAGAGTCTCCCCAGTTGAGGGCGAGGCCAGAGCTTTTTAAGGAGGAGGCGGCAACCTCTCGCAGCCTTTACTCAGGTGGAGCTGCAGGTTGGGCGTGGCCCGCTCCTTCCTGGCCCTCCAGTCAACAAGGCCACCTGAAAGCTGTTGCCCGACCTTCCCCAGCTGCAGCAAGTTACGCAATTCCCCCAGCAGCCACACTTAGCTACAACGCAGCAACACCTGATTGCAAAAGCACAACTCGGATTACCACGTGGCTCAATGTCTCAATATTATTTGGAAATTTATGTAGAGAGCGTTCCCCAGAGTCCAATTTTAGTTGCAGGGACACACTCATGGTCCCCTACGACTGTGAAAAGGCAGGTGAGAGCTTCCTGCGTGAACACGACATGCACCACCCGGCCCACCCTTAGCCCTCCACGTGGTGAACTGCCTCAGTGGGCTCCCTCGCCCTCTGTTCTTGGGGTGGGCAGAAAAGCAGAGGCGAAGGGCGAGGGACCAGCGTGTTCCCCCAGTGCAGTGTTCATGGGCCCCGCGGGGTGGCTCATCGCTGGGGCTGGATGGCAGGCTCAGCTCCAGCCCAGCAACCTTGTGTCAGACGACAGGTTGCCGTACAGCACGCATGCAGCCCCTAAGGTGTGCCCACCTCAGAAAGCCCCCAAGGCCTGTCGTCTTGCGGAATGCATGGCGTAAGCTTTCTCCCTCAAATCGTGCCCTGAGGGCCCACCAGCCCCTCCCCCACCTTGAAGATGCCTCTCTCTAAAGCAGCCTTGGCTCATCAGGGCTCCATCACGAGCAGGCCTGCAGCTGAGAGCACTTTGACTGAACCACTCACAATCAAATCCTGCTCCTCCAGTGAAACCAGGCTACTTTTCATTTGCTTGCTGGGAACAATCAGCATTATCAGCTGAAGGTGGAGGCGGAAGAGGGCCAGCCCTGTCAGCTCCCAGGAGGAGGACAGGACCCAAAATGAGCATGCTAGTTCAGGAGATGAGAAGGGAGACACTGCTGTCCCCCGTCCTGAGGCCACAGAGGAGAGGGCTGGCTCAGGGGCAGGTCGACCAGCTTACCCTGAGCCGGGATGCGATGGGTCCACAAATTCCAGCAAGAGCAGACACTTCTGAGAGTGCGTTTGTACAGTGTTACCCACATCAACAGTCTTCCAAAGACGTCAGGACTCAGTTGCATAAAATGTTCAGCTGTCAGCGGGAGGCACTGGTGAGCAGGGACAATTTCATTCCAGTGATGCAAGGTCACAGACACCCTGTCAATTTATTCCCAGCATGTCAGACCAAAGATCATGTCACGGTGAAGTCCAGAACAAACTGCAAAAGCAGGTCTCAGTGGCATTTGTCTCCTGTTCTCCTGCTCTCCTGGCCTAGGAAGCCAGACCCAGGAGAACAGAGCAAATGTCCATATGTCCCGTGCCCTGTGCTGGAGTCTCAGGAAGTGGGTGTTAGTGTCAGTAACCAATGAACAAAACAATGAGAAGAAATAAAAATTCAAAAAAGAATATGTTCAAGATGTCACCGGTGTGGAGTGCAAGAAGTAGAATCCCAGTCTAGGTCTTGCCTTTTCCAATGTCTTTTCCTATACCCCGTTTTGACCACTACCTTCTGCACCAGGATCAGGGCACCAGCGTCCTCCCATGCCTGTGCATCTTGGGGTTCCCGTTGTTTCGGGCCAGGGTGATGCGTCCCCCCCAGGCTCCCAAGAAACACTATCTGCGATACAATACGGCCTCACTCTCTTCTCGTCTTCCCATGCCTATGTTTGGGTTTCCACTTTCAGATGAATACCAAAACAGGATCGCACCTCAACAGCAGTATCGGGAGAGCAAGAAGCAAGGGTTTGCCTATCTCCCAGCCGTTAGGGGCTGTGGCTTGTAGAAAAAGACTATTTTATGAACCTATTGGAAGCTATGAATCCCATTCCAGGAAAAACGCACTCAGCAATTTATCAAGCTATTTGAGAAGGTCCTTGGTACTCCAGGGTCTATCTGTCTGCTCTGAAAGATAATCTTAGAGCTCTCGAGAGATCCAAAGTACCCCAGGGCTTCCTCCAGCCTGATACACGACTCACCTTCTGTAGAAAGCAGGGCTGCCCCTCCAAGATTCAGAGGGAGGGAACTGCTCATCTCCACAGTGAGCCCCACAGAGCTGCCCTACCTCTCTGAGGTAGCTGCAGAGGACAAAGGATCAGGCCCCCCTCACCTGTGGTTAGGGATGACCCTTGTGGTCCCTCATTAGCCACAGCCACTCAAAGGCCGGAACAGATACCCACGCAGCCTGAGGCCATCACACGGGAGGCAGCAGGTGTGGAGGCTGGGACCTGTGGGTGCTGGTGACACTGTGCCTCAAGACGGAGAAGCCCAGCATGGGTGCCCGGTGGGACCTCTGTGGGAGTGCTCTCTGAGAAACACCAGCAGGAGCATGTGTGGGACACAATACCTAATTCATAACTGATCATGGATACGTATATGATGAAATGTTTTCGTATTTCAGAATCAGTTGGGATGCCACGGAGAATGGCTGGGAATTCTTTGCACACTCCAGGGATCCTGGCAGGAAGTCAAGATTTCAGAGGGAGGAACCAGTGACAGCTGTGGTGACGGTGCACATCGGGCCACCTGGCAGGGGCAAGGTGGCTTTACAGGGTACTGTGTGTCTTGAGATGGAGTGTGTCTGGCAGGGCAAACGGGCCTTACACACCTCGATGCTGTCACACGAATGAGTATGTGTGTGTGTGTGTCTGTATGTGCCTCTGTGTCCTCATTTTGAGTGTCAGCAAGTCTCCAAGTGTCGGGAAATATATTGAATTCCTTTGACTGGGGACATCTGGTTGCCCCTGGCAACTGTGGGCTAGGATCTGCCAGCAACTGATATCTCCTCAATGACACTTGGTCGTTCACCCTAAGTGATCAGGGCCTGTCTGGTGCCCCTTCTTCCAGGTCCTGGCTCGTTTTACTGCAAATTTCTAGAATTTCTCTTGCTGCAGAGAGGATTTCTGCTTTCTCTGAAGCTCGGGGTTCCAAGACAAGGTTAGAGTGAATTCAATGAAAGCTATGGAACTGTGGGGTTGGGGTGATCAAAGAGTTCCGAGGATTAGCCTGTCTCCTGTAGGTAGTAACTATTAGGCAACCTGTCTGATCTGCAATATGTACATTTCTCTTATAAATAATCTCTTCTGATAAAAAAACACCATTGAAGGAAAAGAGATAAAAGGCATTTAAGTTACTAGCACAGGGAAGAGCGATTTGTCTCAAGTTTCTGGGTATGAGGGGTGAAGGTAAGAATCAAACATAATTCCATTTATTAGGCACAACTAATGGCATAAAATAAAAGAATGTTTTAGACATAAAAAAAAAATGTTACATTAGGAACCGAAATGTGGCCTCTTACAGTGGCTATAGCAAGGAAAGGTCAATTAAAATTTTTTCGAGCTTTTATCTAATCTTGTGTCCCCAGAACTGGGAGCACAATACAAGCCTTTAAGACACAGATGCTAATTCCTGAGCTGGTCCTTAAAGAATAATTTTTTTTTTCTGAAAACAAAGGCAGACTCGTGTGAATAGCCATCCTGGAGTGCTGGAAGCGGAGGGTCGTGCAGAGGCCCATGGCATCCATCAGACAAGGGCCATCTCCCTCGTCAAGTAAACTATTTAGTGAATGATATTAACTACATTTAAAGCATAATGATAAAATTTAATACCATCTTAAAATACTTAATATTTACATTGTGTGTTATTAAACTAGTGGTTTTTGAAAAAAGAAAAAAAGCATTAGACACAGGAACCAAATATGCCCCCGAGTTGTCATGGCTCTTAGAGCTGACAGTTTTGTTTGTTTTTTTTTTAATGTATTCTTGCGCCTCTTTCAGAGCTCAAAAAACAACAATTAGGTTTTCATTTAGTTTTACCATAATAAGATTTGTAGAATTTAGAATTTAGGACCTGCGTTTTTTTTTCCCCCCCCCCTGAAGAAAACACAGCCCGTTAGGGGTATTTCTGCAGCTGGTCCTGTCCAGTTCCCTGTCCAGAAAATGTGAGGTTCATGCCTCGTTCCTCCATCTTCAGCCTGAAACAGGCTCTCCCGCTTATGGTCGGAGGCCATCACGGTGCTCAGGCAGGAGAACCAGGGCCAGGCACGGTCTCTTGGTTCCCAGAGGCTGAGCTCTCCCTCGTGAACGCCTATATCTCCCGGCTTACTCTAAGGCTTTCCCATGAAGGCCCAGAAGTCATAGGAACTTTGGGGATACCACTGATGGAACGAAGAAGTCTGCACATCCAGGGGCTGGAAGAGAGGACTACTTAAGGTAATCCTCCTGTCTCAGCCTCCCGAGTGCCAGGATTATATTACAGGCGTGCACTACCACACCTGTCTTATGTGGTGCTGGGAAATCAAACCCAGGGCCTTGCACTTGCTAGGCAAAAGCTTTAACCTTTGAGCTAGCTTCAACCCCCAGCCCTAAATGAGATGATTCCAGTCCAATGGAGGCAGTAGAATATAAGGCATGCCCATGGGAGAAAGGAACCCACAGGTGCTGTGAAAGTCTAATGAGACGTTAAGTTGGGGGTCCTCTACACATGACAGCCCCTCAGCCCTGACACCTAGGGGCTGAGAAGCCAGGTATCTGCAGTCACAGTGAGGGAGGAGACGAGAGAAGCAACAGAGTCAGCTGAGGCCAACGCACATGCAGGAAGATGCATGTTCATGACGTGTGGCGGACAGTGACCCGTTCTCCCCGCGAGTGCGACTTAAAGGCACTTGGCAGGTTAACCAAAGCTTAGACTTGTGCAATCTGTCCCCCATGATGTCTGCCTGGTTGATGACAGGAGACCCCGGACATACCCATTTTCTGACTATCTGAGACCCGCTTCGGGGAGGGCGCTTCTCTCACCCCTGGGCATAACCACTGGTACAGAATTCCGCTCGTGGCCTCTGCACACCAGGGACCGGCAGCCGGCGATTCTTCATTCTAGAGAGTAAGAGCACCAGGAGCAAACAAGGTTTATTATGAAACAACTTTAATCCAAATGCTGATTATTAGTTGCAGTGTCTGAAGGCACAAAATATACCTAAAATGTATGGAATAGTCTAAACAGAGTTATAGACCCAAAGAGCAAAGCATGAAAAAGGTACATTCTGAGCTGACACAGAAATCTCAGTTGGGACGATTCTGGGTTTCAACATTGTTGTTCTTCCCCCCTTGAGAACTTGCTCAAATACCCATCACTTCCCCTTATGCCAAGGGTAGGAAACCGGAAAACAAAACCTAAACATGGTGAAGGATTACACCACGGGTGACACAACAGGTGTGAAGGGAGTTTTAGAAGCAGTATACTTTCCCTCAAATAGCTGACTCTCTCTCTCTCTCTCCCTCTCTCTCTCTCTCGCACACACACGCACACACACACACACACACACACACACACACACACACTCACACCCCTCCCTTCCCTGACACCCATTTCCTGTCCTAAGCAAAACCATCTCAGCAGACATCCACATTATCCATACCTATACAACACCTCAGAAGACAGGGCACCCCAGAAGAAGAAACAGGCTTGAGATAAGGCAGTAAGACCTTAGGACGATGTTCAAAAAAAAAAAGATTATATATATGTGAAAAAGTGACTTTCCAGAGCTAGTCCCCAAAGGGCTGATGGAAAGCCTGCTTGCTTTTTGGGGTGAGGTGGCAGTCCCCCTCCCATTTCCAAGCTCCACGCGCTAGCTGGGGAAGTGTGACCTCCGTAACACTAAGATCAGGCCGCTAAACAGCGCAGTTATACACATGCTTTCCCAGGGTGCTTTAGCTGCATGCACGGCGTGGCTGTTCCTGACTGCTCCACCGTGTTGCTCAGGACCTGAGGAAAGGAGCCAGTCCTGAGCCAGCCACTGAATCTGCAGACTCACCTCTGGACTAACCCTACAGAGTTGAAGCAGCAGCAGGCAACAGGATGGTGCTTCCCCATGACCGCAGACTCAGGCTCTCAAATCCCTGATCGCTGCTGGGGTGGTGGGAGCAACCGCCAGCGCCTCCATGTTTGATGAATGTGGGCGGTGTTAGGACAGGAGAACCACCTGTCTTCCAAAGGAAAGGAACTGAGATTTCTCCAACTACTCCACTCCTGGTGGTCCTTGCTCGGGTTCTAGTTAGTGGCCTCCATAAGGGTGATCCAGGGAGGTGAGAGCTTTAGGTTGTTCTAGCTGTGAAGCAGGTTTTCCAGGCAAGTTCCCCAGCTCAGGGTCAGGCCTGGGGATCTGAGAGGTACAGACGCTCTCAGCCTGTGGAACCCTGCTGTGGGCTGGATCGCTGCTTGAGGACTCTTGGTGGGGAGAAGTTGGTAAAGCCAGAACTGGGATTGCTGCTGGGTCTGGCCCTCTTTGGCTGACTTCCTCAAGGGTTTAAGACCCAGGAACGTGCCTTGACTTTGGGGTTACGAACAACGTCCCTAGAACCAGGGAGTTATTTATCTTCACCTTTCACAAACTTGTGCTTCTCTCACCAGGGCCGGGTCTCCTTAGCTGCTCCCTGTTCTCTGTCCTCCAGCCTTCCCATCGTCTGGGAACCTCCCAACTTCCTGAAGGGTCCTTCATCTGAAACCATAATGCTTCTACTCCCTGAGTCGGTGACCACACTGTCCTCTCTCAGCCAGGCCCATGGGTCCCAAGTGAACAGCCTTTCTTTACCTGGCATCTTGTTCCACTGCCTAACCCGGGCTGCATGATCAAACAGCCTCACATCTCCCTATCCCTGAGGACCTTCCTCCAGCCCAACCCCACCTCCGCCCACCCTCTGTGAGGCAGCCATGGGGCCTGCCTCCTTTCCTCCATAGCTCTTGCTGCTTAATCCTTCTGCCTAGGGAAAAAAAGTGGGAAAAAAACAAAAGTTCAAGGGGATGATGTTCCAACACGCCAGTGTCAGGGCCCTCAGAGTCTGCCACCTCGATGGGGCAGCTTCTCTGGGGCCCAAGGGGCAGGTGCTCAATGCATGCTGTGACCCACAATCAGGTCACCATGTTGAGCTGGACTGGCCAGGAACACCCTGTGTCTGGGGCGGCCCCTTGGAGCCTGGCTGACAGAAAGAGTAGGTCACCCTCCAGCCCAGTGACCAATGGGACAGGCCAGCACTACCTACCCAGGGGACTAGAGGAGGAGGGGAGGGCCAAGATCAAAGGCTGGAGGGGCGGGGGAGCCGCAGTCATGGCAGTCAGCTGCACACGAGCCCCTTGTCCTCATTCTCCACAGCGGAGAGGCTCTGGATCGATGGCCCGTCCTGCCCTCAGAAAGGCCCAGGAACAGGGGCTCCTTTGGCACTTCAGAATGATCACAAGTAATTTGCCTTTTTATTCATATAGAACAAAATTTACAAAGTCATTCATACAGTTTTGTGGTTTTTTTTTTACTGACTTCGAAAATTGGGAATATTCAAAATACACTTTTACCCCACTCCATTCTGTCATTATTTACACATATGTACAAGAAAAATGAAAGAGTCTCTGTGTTTATATGTCTGGTGTGTGCGTGTGTGTGTGGTTTGTGTCATCATCTTCTCGTATTAAAAAGCTCTGCTGGTCGGGTGGGTGGGCGGGCGGGTGGCGGGCAGGCGGTGCGGTCAGATGGAGGTGCCGTGGGAGGTGTCCAGGGCCTCTGGAAGGACGCCCCCAGGCATGGGCTGGAAGGACATGGGGATGGGGGTCTTCACCGGGCTCTGTCGGAACAAGCCCCCATTGGGTGACCTGTGTTTGCACTGGATGGAGGGCATGGTGGCTGAGCTGCCCAGGGGCAGCGGCAGGTTGCTGCTGGGTCCTGACGAGAGTGTCCGGCTGGCGCTGTGGCTGCTCTGCTCGGGCAGGAAGGTGCTGACCGAGAGCTGGGTGTTTTGGTACTCTCGCGTGGGTTCCAAGGCCTGGCTCGGTGCCAGGCCCCCCATTTCCAGGGCCGAGAGCTCAATGGATGCAGGCGAGATCTGCTTGTGGGCAATGTCTTCGTCCATGAGGCTGTTCATACGCCGGTGCACCTGCTCCAGATTCACCTCTTTGTCCTGGAGGAGAAGACAGGGAGGTCAGGGAGGGCCCAGTGGAGGCCAAGGCTGGCTGGTGGCAGACCCTGCTTATCCGGAGGCCTGCTGGACAGTGAGCCTCTCCCACTGCCCCCACCGCCACCATTGACAGTCTGCCCTCTACCACCTGGGGGGTCCTCAGGCAGCAGGCCACGGCGACATCATTCCTCTCCTCTGCACTCAGCTTAGGATCGCTGCCCCATGCAGAGGACTCCCTTGTAACAAAACGCTTCAAAGTACCGGCAGACACACAAGGAGACATCTGGAGTCGCATGGGAAGAGCAGGCCACAGTATGTTCCATGTGTCTGACACTTACAGTGAGCGATGCTCAAACCTCACAGTGATTAGCCTGGCCTTGCACAAAAGGAGGCTGGGGTTCTGGAAGGTTCAATGACCTCACCAGAGTCACCAGACTGGAAGCTGGGAACAGGGCAGGAATCCAGCCTCCACTGGTGACCTGCTTTCTTTTGGAGATCTGGGGAAGGCGAGAATGGAGACATGTCCCAACCTGGAAGGCTGAAGGGCTGTCAGTTTCTGGATGGAGATGAGGAGTGGGAACACTGAGGGAGGAGGGCTTTCCTGGCACCATGAGGGCTTGAGGCTGCCCAGATGGGTGGTCTTCACCCAGACACTGTTATACCATGCTGATCACAGAAGATCACTTGATTTGTTTTCTTTCTTTTCTTTTCTTTTTTTCATTTTTTCTTTTTTTTTTTTTTGCCTCAGAAAGAAAATGAAACAGAAGCATATCCGGTTTTTTACAAGGAACTTGATGATTTGCTGGCAATGTCAAAATAAATTCAGGTGCCCCCACTGCTTAAAAGCTCAAGGAAGAGGTCATCTATTCCTCAGTTTCACCCAAGCAAATGGGGCATGAGGCCAGATGCCCAGGGGAAGGGCTGCCCTGGGTCCTGGATGAGGGTGGAAGCCGCTATCTTATTTGTAGCTGCTTGGGCATCAATGTGTCCAGCCAGATGGTGACTGCTTATGCCCCTTTTATATCAAACTCCAATTACATGTAAAGTCCACTTGCAAAACAACCCACTTGGAGGTCCAGCACTGACGACGTCATATATTGGCGAGGGGAACCCAAGCTTGCCTACTTCATAGGGGTGTTGGAAATCCTAGGAAACTTAGAAGCCTTGATATACTTTCAGAAGGAATAAGGAGCCATGCAGAATCAGGGTTATTCCCATGATGGCTCGCAGCTCCTCGGGGTCATACGGAGAGGGGAGCCTCCAGAGGAGGGCACACTGAGTGACCGGCATCAGCTCCCCCACCACAGGGCTAGCTCCCTGCAAGAGCCAACTCAGTATGTCGGAAGCTGGCAAGAGACTGCAGCGCCCTGTCACGCCCTCCTCGCCCCAGCATTCTCTGGCACGGGGAGAGAGGACCAAGGTCTACATTCTCGGGCGTGTGTAGCCCCCACACTGCGCTGGCTTCTGGTGGGACTTCTGATGGCATTTTCACAACCTCTCAGGACAGGAGAACAGCTTCCCCAAGACAATGAAGCTTATTTCAGGCCAGAAGGAACTCGAATGCTGAGAAAATTCAGTAGTGTGGAGAAAGGGAGGCCATGTAACTAGGCTTGGTGTCACAGATGCAAGTGACATCACAAATGGCCAGAACGATACTAAGGCAGAGCCAAGATTTCTGACCAGAAGCCCTACATGAGCTGGCTTGGCTCACCGATGCTGGAGATGGTCTCAGAGTTGAGGACAGTTCTGGGGTGAAAAGTGGCATAGCTCAAAAAGGGGAAAAGTACCTACAGGACATCAGGTTTCTACTTTGCCTGCCAAACACCTCTCGTCAAATGTTTTTGATGACACCCTCAAAAGTTTGTGAACTATAGATATCCCCCAATGTACGAAGTCAAACCATCATAAGTTGGCTACATCCCAAGTCAAAGGCACATCTGCCATACCTAGCCCACCGAGCATCACGGCTTAGCAACACAGTACTCTACAGAGCAGGCGCTGTTTCTGCTTATGATTGTGAAGCTTACTAGGAGCTAAGAGTCATGCTTTGTCAGTCATGGCTACAGGTAGAGTCCCACATGTACTAGCCCAAAAAAAGATCGAAATTCAAGGTTGGATTTCTGCTGAACACGTACTGCCTTGTGGACCATCCTAGTGTTGAAAAATAATAAGACAAACCATGATAAATAAAGAACTAAGTGCATATAACAAACCAAACTCAAGTTCTTTTCTTACTGGCTTCAGGTTGAGCCAGCCATGTGTGATGTACACCCTGCGTGTCTTGGTTTTCTTTACACTTTCTCTTGCAACGTTACTTAATATTAATGCCTCCACTTAAAGAAGTGGATGGTTCATTGTGTTCTGCGTAAGTACTATCTGCACTGGCTAAGAGTTTGGCAGGTGACAGCTTATCTATCCAAGAGACAAGACCCAAACGAGGATGGGACTGAATATAAATTCACAATGAAGGGTAAAATGACAGAAAACGGTTGGTGTCTGTGTCCATTAGATTACCCACTGCTTGGATTAAATGCCTCATACCGTCACTTAAAGTTTTAATTTTTCTCATGTTTTAAGAGAATTAAGTCCATGGTTGGCTGACAGAGTCATTATGGAAGAAGAACATGAGAATGTGAATAAGCAAAATGCTCGGTCTGTGGTGGCCAGGAAGCAGAGCAGGCAACAGCGCAAGAGGAAGGGGCATGGAACCAGAGAGGGTGCTCAAGATCACACCTCCACGACCCCCTCAAGCACACTCAGGTGTGTGCTCCACAGAGCATGTGGATGGCTCGCATGCCAAACAAGTTCACAGTCTAGCTTAACGGACAATGCTCCCTGCGGTAAGCAGCTGTGTTTCCCCTGAGAATCTCTCTGCTCTGCGCTGTCCTCCTAGGTCCTGGGTCCTGGGCTCCTGGACGAGCCCCGGCTTTGCTCGTCACCCTGCCTGCGCCTGCTCCTGGCTGCTACGAGCTCCTGATACAACACATACCTCCTTGACTGCAGTAGCCAAGTCAATGCCACAACTATTTTGGTAAATATCTGTATACATGGACTATTTTTATCTGGAAATACAAAAAGGGCACAAGACTGGTACAAGAAAGTCTGGAAAGGGGGGGGCAGTGAGAGAATTTCAACTATTTCTAAGGGTTTAATCAGATACCCTGGCCTTCTCTGCAGACAGCCAGTCTCCAAAAGGCTGGATGTTATGATTTAAATATAAAATGTCTCTCCAAAGTCTCATGTGTTCGAAGTGAGGGGAATACGGAGGTATTAAAGTCATCTCATCAATAAATTAATCCATGGAAAACATCATGTGCTCTTAGAAGGCGAGACTGTTGGAGGGAAGGGTCACTGGGGATGAACATGGAAAGGTATAACCTTGTCTCCAGCCCCCCCGCCCTTCTCTGCTTCCTGGCCTTCCTGCCGTGAGCACCTTTCCTCTGTACAGGGCCCTTCCACAACTGGAGCTAGCCAACCAAGCCTGGACTGAAACTTCAAAAACTCAAAACCCAAAATAAAGCTCTCCTCCTGTAAGCTGTGAGCGTTGGGTTTTGTGCTCCACTGAGAAGCAAGTGGTTACCACACTGGATAAGCCAGGTGCCCTCCCTGTGGAACCTTCTGCTTCCCTGGAAGAAAAACCGGTAACCAGGTGGTCCTGGAGATCACTGGAAGAACTGGTTAGCTGCATGATCTTTCCTTTTCTTTGTGTTCTCAATTTAGGACTGTAAGGTCCCCTTTGGGCAAGAAGGAAATAAAGTTTAACAGGGAACTAATTTGCAATGAAGAGAGAGTGCCTTAGCTCCAGCTGTGTCCACTCTAGATTCTGGCAGTCAGAAGGGAGCACCAGGCCTTTTAGCTCAGACTCAATTAAGTGCTGGGTCAGCACTGGTGTTTAGGAGGAACTGCCTGTTTTGCCAAGTTTAGAGAGAGAGAGAAAAATAACTGCCCATGCAGGCAGGCCACAGGGAGGCAGAGGGAGGTGAGATTCAGGGGCAAAGCGGAAGGAACTCTCTGCAGGTGAAATGGAGAGCAAAATCAGGGGCTTGGGAGGCAGAACAACCAAAAGCCTCTGATAAAAAATGTTAGCAAAGGACATCTCTGGGAGGCGTGGCTGTCTACTTCAACACTGAGGCACAAGCGAAGAGGATAAAGGGGCGGGGGCTGTGAAAGCCGGAAGACACAAACACCGATCGCAGCGCAATCAACTTCCGGCAAGCACTTAGGACAGAGAGAAGTCCAGATACTGAGGAGAGGGGCAGCCAACGACCTTCAAGTCAGGATTGCTGAACGAAAGGGCTTGAATAAACAGTTTCTTCGGCCCACAACGTTCTTCCCTGGCCTCAAATTAAGGAGGGACGAGTCAGTCCCCAGGACTGCAAAGCCATGCGGTGCGAATCCACTCCCAATTGTGGTTCTTCATTAGCCTTTAGCCTCTGCACGTCGGGACACACAGAAAATGTCCACACCGATTGAACGGACTTTCCAGGGAGAGCTGCTCACGCCAAGTGGCTGTCAAGAGTCCAAGCTCCCCGCCCCACTGGGGCCGCATTCTATTCAAATCCCATTATTCTGTTAGCGCCAACGTCAAGATAAACCCTGGGAGAAGAAGGGGCCATCGGGGTCTCCTGGATGTGTGGGGGTTTAACTGGACGAAAAAATGAGTAGAGGGAAAGCAAACATCTCCCTGCCCCACCCCTTTATATCCCCCCAGGAAGAAAGCCCAGCCTTGCCACTATCTCCTCAAGGGTTACATAATATGTCTGCTTCTGCCAGTGCCTTCAGGGCCAGGGGCGGGGACTCCAAATTCCGCACACAGAAGGTCATGCCCACCTGCCTCCTCTGCGTCTCTGGCCAAGGAAAGAGAAGGCACTGTAATCAGCTTACTCAGGGGAACAGGCAGAGGAGCAATGCGAATCCTGATCCATCCTTCACACAAAATGGTGTATTCTATGATGTTATGCAAATTCAAATAATGGGCTTTTTATGTGAACTACATTAGTTGACATCCTCATTATCCCAAGGTTTCGGTGTTGAGCCAGATAATGACAGCTGTGGAAAAAGACCTGGAAAACTGATCGCTGTCTTCATTAATCTACCACAGGTATCTGACCCAGTCAAACACCCCAGATATGACATAAAATTCATTGACTGCATTTGCCCACAAGCAGGCTGGATTCCATCTCTGCATCTCTCACCCCATATCAGGCACAGCAACAGACGCACAGATGCAGCACAGGTTACTGGGAACCTCTCGCAGACGTTGTCTTGCAGAGAGATAAAGTTCTGTAATTAAGCCGCTGTTCACCAATGTGGAAATAATCCAGTGTATTGGAAAACGGTAATTAACTAAACTATCATCTATGTAACAGCCTGTTACGCGTGGGACTCGTTAGAACTGACTTTGTTTGGAGTCCAACAGCTCCTACTGTAAGTTGGGCAGGAACAAACTAGGGACGAGGGACTTGCCACCCGATTGAGATGGTGGTTGGCAGCATTCTGCCGTAACCACTGAGACCAACCAGGTGGCAAATGAGGCCCAACGGTGGGAGAAAGGCCACCAACATGATCTTCTTAATCATTACTCCAAAGACTCAGGATGGCTTGGGGGGCCTGACAGTCACAGTTGGATAAAAGCTAAGGAGTTGAGCGTTAAGTCAACAAAGTGATCTCAAGAGATGATGGGCAGTTTGCCAAAACAGCACGAACTAGAGTTTTCATCAGATCGGTCACAGGTTTGTCAGATAGAGCAAGGACAGGAGACAAAAGTCACCATGGGGGCAGTGAGTATCCAGAGGAGGAAACTGCGGCTAGGAAGGAAGTGTCCTGATCAAGGTGGCACAATCTGATGGTATGCAGAGGATCTGCTTGGGAGCTTGTGTCCACCCAACTCCAAAACCTGGGCTTTCTGTCACTCTGCCAGGGTGGGAAGTCCCCACCCTACTTGAGACTGATAGTGCACACCTTAGTGGAAGGCATTTATCACAGAGGCACACAGGACAGAGGCTACCTGGCTTAGGAACCTGGAAGCATTATCTTCTCGTATTACCTAGACCACAGATCTAACATACACAAGGTCATGCCTAGGCATGGCATCAGGAGCACATGTGGAGATTTTGAAAGTTACAATTGAAATAGGGAATGGTAAAGCAGGCCTCTAATTCCAGGAGGCTGGGAAACTCAAGCTGGAAGATTGCAAGTTGACCCAAGATTGGGTAACTTAGTGACTTAGAAAGATGAGAGAGAGAGAGAGAGAGAGAGAGAGAGAGAGAGAGAGAGAGAGAGAGAGAGACTACAATATCCCTATCTTCTTAATAAAAGCCTTTGGGAAACAGGAACCACACATCTGTATTTCTAAAAAGCTCCTGAATTAATCACCTCTGATGCACAGCCAGAACTGAAAGCCACTGATCCAGCTGCAATGATTACACAACAGTTTAACATGAATAACATTTTCTTGATAGGTGCCCGGAGCAGGTCATTCACTCAATAAGTCCTTGTGAGCTCCTACTACCGGAAGAGCTCATGCCCTTGGTAAGGTTCCGGCACCTAGAAGGTGCTCAATACTTCAGCAATATCCATCACCCCTTAACGAGAGCATCCATGATCTAGAGAGTGGGCAAAGGGATGGGAATGCAGAGGCGAGGAGGAGCGAGCAGGCCAGAAGCAGATCCAGGCAAGCAATGACTCATGGGAGCGTGGGTCACACCCAAGAGGGAGGCGACCCTTGCGGGCTGGCTGGTTTTGAGATGCACAGTGGTGTGCAATAAGCGATCAGTGGCTTCTTACTCAAAGGCCTGGGGGAAAGGGACACGGACACAGTCACGGACACACACACACAGACATACACACACACACCCCTCTCCTCAACCTGTATCATGCTCTCTGACCTCGGCAGTGTGGCTCTTGGGCAGGCGGAGTGTTCAGCAGACTCAGAGGGGGTACCCCCTTAACTGAGAGTATGGCCTGGGAAGAACTGGGTCACATCTTTCATTCCCAAACTCCTCTGCAAAACGCCAGATAGGATGCCGGGCTCCACCAGCTCCTGCCTGCCCCGAAGCACGGGCCAAGGAAGGCATGCAAGGCAGGGAGCAACAAGAAATCCAAGCTTCCCAGCCCCGTGATAGATGCTTCCTCTCCCCCTTCCCATGTCATCTCCCATTTGCGCAGTCCTCATCTTTATTTCATGAATATTTTATTCTCAGAGCAATGGCTCCACATCCCCATAAATCTAGCGGGAGGCTCTTTGCTGCATTCCCGGAGCTCGGTGCACTCACCTGCACTGGGCAACGACGTAATTGTCTGATTCCTCAGAAAAAATATGAGCTTGGAGGTGCATGAACATTAAGAGGTTGAGAGCACATCACTACCCGTCCCCACGTCGGTGTCTAAACCCTGGAGACACCCATCGCAAGCCGTTAAACACAGCTGGGTCCCCCCCCCCCCCAGAGATGGGTTTTCCGGTCTTTAAGAAATATGGCCGATGTCCCAAAATGTAACGTTCTCAGAGTAACTGGACACTCTCTCCCCTAATTGCAAATGCTGCTCCATGAAACACGGGCAACCAGGAACGCGAGGAAGATCTAAATTAAGTACCACCATTACATTTTGAAGGTTTTTAAGACATGCTTCTAAAATAGCGCCATTTCAGACCCTTTCCTGGGTCCTGTTCCCTAGGCGGTCCGTTCCAACCGCCTGGCCTGGTGCGTCAGCCCTTCACACAGACCCTTCCACCTCTCTCTCCAGCTCCTCTGCCAGCACCCACCTCATGCCCATGTCCCTTGTTAACCCATCACATACCTTGCCCTGAATGTGTCCTTGCTCTCAGCCCACCTCCTGGTCTAGGACTTGTGCCAGTCCTCCATATTCAATACCAAAGCCCCGAGCCCCAAGTCATCCTCACTAGCCACCTGCCACCATGCCCTGGCTGGACTCAGTGCCACAATGCACTTCCAGGGACTTGCTGCTCACTTCAGGACAGTCCCAACCAACAGGATGAGGACTACCTGGCGAGCTCTCTGCTACACCTGCCCTAAGGGGAAGGGACAGGTCCCTATACGCAAGCTTATTAAAGGAAGAAGGGAGGGAGGAAGGAGAAACTTCACTTGAAACTTGGAAAAACACAGACACTGAAAAAAGGCGGGATGTTTCTACACAGTCCTTCTTAGCCACACGGGAAGGGGCAAACGCAGGGCAGCTCCTCTGCTCCTCCTCCTGTCAAGTCCTCAGTCCTGTCTGGAAGCCTGGGGGGAGCCGGGGAGGGGCAGCCTGCGTTTTGGAAGCAGCACTATGCACGCTCTCACACTGACACCCTGGACTTAGGCAGAAGCCAGAAAGGGAGATAAGACAGGAAGGGAGCTGTGCCTGGTGGTGTGGCCACTCCGTGGTCTCCTGGGGTCTTTTTTTTACCTCAGTCTATGACTCTCCAACAATCAATAACCACTACCTTCTCACACAGCACTTACAAGTGACATCACATTCACGTGCACACATGTATACACACACACACACACACACCAATTAATTCTGGCTGGCCCAGGCAGAAACTGTGACCTTAGAGCAGGGAAGGAGCAGGATGGAAAGCAGGCCAGGAGCCCAGCTCAGAGACAGCCTCCCCTGCACTTGCTCACAGAGGGTGGGTTAGAGGTTGTGCTGGAGCCTGTTACCTAGACCGCCCGCTTGCCCACCACCCACAGCCAGCACAGCGACCTCCATGCCAGCACAAGGCTCATCCCCAGGGCAGCCTCCACTGCTTCCCTCACCCAAGGGGAGTTTGCACAGGGAAGTCAGGAAAGAGCCAAAACCCCAATACAACGTGGACAGGGGGCAAAAGGTGGATCAGCTCGTGTCTCCGTCTGTCCTGTCCTCCCTGTTCTCACTGCAGTGTCCAGGGACCGGCCCAGCCCACTGTCCATGGATGCTTCTGTGCACACAGATCTGGACAGTGACACCAGGTGAGGGCTCCCTGGCCCGCATGCAGGGCTGACCTGACGCGCCACACTCAGAGGCCCACGCGACGCTTTCCTACATCTAGCGGCCATAGTTACTCAAGGTCCCTCTCTGTGATGACTTCTCCATACAAAATGCTCCAGTTTAAAAACAAAAAAAGCTGGGAGGGTCTCTAGGATCCAGTCCTCCGTGGAGAGCACCCTCCCTTTTCTCCACGTTCCTTCCTTCCTGTCCCCCACCCCACCCCGCCATGGCGCAGCAGGGCCACGAGAGGCCCTGAAGCTGTGACAAAACCGGGCCTTGCATTTCCCCACGTGGAGATTTACAGATGGCGGGAGAGGAAGACGGATGTGCCCGGGACATCGCGGAGTCACTGACTTAGCGGGGCTCTTCTCCCAGGGAGTGGAAAGGATGACAGCGCCCACTGCCAGGGACAAGCAGAGAATCAGAAGAGGGTCAGAGGGGGCAGGTGAGCACTACGGCCTTGCCCAGGACGCCCTTGCAGATGTGAACAAGGGTGTGGCTGGCCCATCTCTCCAGGCTACGGAGAAGGTGACCCCTGGGTCTTGCCCAGGCTGGTCCCAAACTACTACTACGGAGCCCAGGCTAGCCTTAGACTTGTGGCAATCCTCCTGCCTCCGCCTTCTGAGTACTGGGATTACAGGCATGCTCCGCCATACCCAGCTTATACAGTGCTGGTGAATGGAACCCAGGTCCTCGCACTTGCTGGGCAAGAGCTTTACCCACCGTGCCATTCCTCCAGCCCACCAATGGGCCATTCTTACTCCTCAGAGGCCCTGAGTCCCAGCCCTAAGGCAGAAGGCCCTGGCCGGCTCCCCCTCTTCCTCCTGCTGCCTGTTTTCTCCCTCATCCTAGTGGGCTGGGTTTTGGGGGGGTTTGTTGTTGCTGCTTTTTTTCTTTGTTTTTGAGACAGGGAGACAGGGTCTCGCTCTGCAGTCCACACTGGTCCTAAGCTCACTATGGAACCCAGGCTGGCCCCAACCTCACAGCCTGAGCCTCAGCCTAGTGGGTTTCGTGCTGCTCTTTGAGCCTCTGCCTCTGAAACCGGTTCATGAACTTGTCACATGGTACCTAAGCCTCCAAGAAGGGCACAACGGGCAGGGTGCATCCTCATAAAAGGAAGGCTCTCGGCTTCATCTCGCTGCTCTGCGCCTCCTGTTGGGCTTTCTGTCTCCTTAGCCCCTGCAGAATCCGTAAGCAGAGCTGGAATTCCTGATGAGCCGAATGCACGGGGCGAGTAGCGACAGCCTCACGGACAGAGGGGCGGGCGGACATCACAGGCGCCTCTGGCCGCTTCAAAGGCACTCCTTCCCACCCTCTTTTATGGGAGCTGTCCCCAAGGGCCCCTCACGAAGGCTTCTGTTCAAACGCACAAACACTGAGCCCGAAGAAGAGCAAATACTCAATGAGAAGGACGTGTCAGGGACAGTCCGCTTGTGGCTGGCACGCACTGGAAGAGAAGGGTGCCTGAGCCGGGAGTCTGGCCAAGCCAGCAGGTACCCCGAGATGGGTGGCACCCAGGAGAGGTGTGGCAAGGCTGGGCCCCGCAAGAAGGAAGGAGACAGAGAGACAGGGGTGATGGGAAGAACGGGCACCCTTCACACACTGGGAGAGCAGGACCCCCTGGCCCTAGTGAAAAGCCAAAGAGAACAAGAAGGGGCGGGGCTCCTCTCTTACCCTACAGGTGGTCTCTCCAGGCCAGGGTGGAGGCACATGGGCGGGGCAGGGTGGGGAAGGGCTCTCTGGCGCTGCCCACGCTGTACCTGCTCTATAGATAAATACAGGACTTTAGTGGCCATGGCGGGCACCTTGGCACTTTGTTCAAACACAAAAACATCCCGTACAACCTCAACGGCATTTTCCCCCTCTTGCTTTAAAATCAAAACAAAACCATGACACATCCCCCAATAAAAAACGTCGCTGTCTCTGGATGAAAAGATCGGGTAAATCCTAACTGGAAGGAAATCACCCAGCAAATGGCCCAGGGCGACCCTCCCCTCCCCCCAAGGGAAGGCTGCAGAAGGGACAACAGCACCCGCGTGCACACCTCTTTTGGGGTCTCTTGGTGGCACCGGTTGCTATTCCACCACAACTCCAGGGCGGCCACCAGGCAGGCGAGGAGAAGGCCGATGGCCAGGATGCAGAAGACCCCAGCAAAACTGTGCAGCTTGAGAGACTTGCCATCGGCCTGGGCGCTGGAGTGGCTGGTGAGGTCACAGCGGCCTGTGTGTGGCCACCACTTCTGCTTCAGCACATCGAGGTCGCCGGTGTCCTGCAGCTCCAAGATCCTGCAAGACACAGCAAGGTGACCCACGGACACGGACGTCACCCAGCAGCCTACGGACGCCCGGGGCCTACCCCTCCGTGCTGGATGTCCCACAGAAAACCTGCACCCACACCAGCGGCTGTCTGCCTCAGCTTCCTCCCCCACCCCCTGCCCATGCGCAACATGGCAGCTGGAGCCTGGCTGCAAACACACGTCCGGTTGTGTGGCTGTCTTCCTCACCAGCCCTGCTCTTTTTTCCCACTGGGTCCCACTGCCCAGGGGCAAAGTCCAACAGCCAAGGCCATTCGCATGGATGGCAGGGCAAAAACATTCAGGATAAAAACAGAAAACAGACGCAAGCCAACACACAGCCTGTGGATTTAGAATGCTCACAATCCCCAAAATGGTTTCTTTCAACCCTTTGTAGCTACAGACAAAGCATCCCTAACCCAGGCATCTGACATCTGACACACTCTGACGTCACACACTCTTCAGCATTTATGTGATGCCACAAGTGAAAAGATTCCACCCAGGTCCTGCAATGGTTGAATGTAAGCAAACTTTGGTTTCACACATAAAATTATTTACAATATTGTAGAAAATTACCTTCAGACCATGTGGGTACAGTGTATCAGAAGACATAAATTTCATTTTAAGATTTACATCCCATCTCCAAGAAAACCTATATATGTCGAAAATAATTTTTTCAAATCCCTAATCTGAAACACTTCTGGTCTCAAGCATTTCAGATGAGGAGTGTTCCCCCTGTATATCCCAAGTTTCGCCTGCTAGCATTCACAAAATCCTTCCTTCAAGCACCTGGCTGAAGGAGCACCTAGCCACCGTGTCACATGCGATGTTTAATACCGCTGAGCTTGTGGTCTAGAGATGCAAACACCAACTGAAAACCGTCACAGCAACCATAGTGAGGATAGAGGCTGTGGGAAATACAGTGATGGGAAACTAGATGTGCCGGGAAATGGCACGTGGAGAGGTGGTACAGACTGGAGGACCAGCGATGAGCTTATGGGGGGGCGGGGGGGGGGGGGCAGGCAACTGCAACGTCAAAGAAACCTTCGTCAGAAAGTCACTCACACGACTTTCTAGCAGATCGTCTGGGCCAACAAGCCTCTTAGGTGACTGCTGTCCCGACCCCCCTCTGAGGTAGCTGTGGTTGTCTTCTGACATTCACAGATAAGGAACAGAGGCAGAGGGGCGGAACGTCTCGCCAATGCCACTATGAGACTGGCAGGGTTGGGATTCAAGAGGAAAAGAAACTTCCTGAGACTAGAACAGCATAGGAATGCCTCGCCTAGGGTGAGTGCTCACGCTGAAGGCGCTGAGACTCGGGCAGGGCGGCTGTAGATGGACACTGAAGGGCAGGCAGTATGTAATGAAGAGAGGGTCACAAGGAGAGCCTGGGGGGTCCAAGAGGGCATCGGAGGGAGTTTGGATTTTTCTGGCATGTGCAACAGTGGTGGGGAGACTAGGGGGACCCCCTACTGCTCCCAGACTCTCTATGGTGGGCTTTTTTCTATTGTAATACTTTGTGGATTTCTTCTGGAACCCAGGAGTCTAAACAGTGAGCCAATGGTAGCCCGTCACTGCTCTGTCCCAAATACACTTCCCTTTCTGGGAGCAGAGCCTTTTGAGCCTGGTCTCTGGTGATACGTTCCTCTCATGCCTGAAAAAAATGTCCCTGAGCCCTGTGGGACCACAGGGATGAAGAACACGCCTTCTTCATGGCCAGAAGGAGCTCAACAGGGTGGCCAGCCACACAGTCTCCACCCTGCACCTGCCCTACAGGTATGTTATAATCACAGGTCTCAGGACGTGCTCAGGAACCCACATGGTGAGGCAACCCACTCAAGATCTACTCCTGGACAGCAGGAGCCTTTCCTCCTCAATCTGGGCTCCTCTGACATGCTAGCACCATGAGCCCGGCAAGGTACAGCCTCTTACTGGATGGGGATGGCCTGGCTCCGGCCGTGGCGGCACCAGATCTCAGCTGTGTACCCCCAGACAAGGGTTACTCTTCTACTAAGCCTCTTCAGCCTCATCTTCCCAACACAGGCCACTAATCTTCACTTGGTGAACAGGGCACTGACTTCAAAGTGGTAAGTCTGCGCATGACTTTCCATGGTTCGCCCTGGAAGAGCCCACACGTTACCACCACTGGGGCTGCAGGCAGATGTTTACTTTATGATTAAATGCATAATGAAGAGTAATAACCAAATGGCCACGGAGGGACCATGACATCGTGACCATCGTGTTCCCAAGGCACTAGTGAGCAGGAAGGTCTGAGCATGTAGCGGTGCATGGACGGACTCGGCAGCTGAGACACAGGCATGATTTGCACATGCATCTGTGTGACTGAGGTGGTCCTTCCAACACCCCTGAGCACCAGAGCTCTACTGCATGGCATGTCGCATAATTAGCCCTGCAGCTGCACTGTCCCACTCACTATCTTACGTGGCTCTTATCACGGCAGGGAAGCTGTATGTCTGTGTGTCCATGGGTCTTAATTAAGGCCCTGCTGGCAGTATACAGGTTAAGCCTCCCGGTAACAACAGCACCAGGACATCTGGCCTTGGAGAAGGCGAATGGCTAAACTAATGGCTCTTCACAGAGACGCAGAGCCCCGTGGGTTATGGATGCACACTCTGCTCCGATGACTGACATTAGTTCAAATCCAGACGCTGACTCTCTGCCCTTAACCCAAACCTCACTAACATCTGAGATTGAATAAACACATCTGCCCTGCAGAACATTAGCTGAAGTCCTGACGAGCTCTAAAGGCCCCATTAAAAAGTGGTTAGAACTCTCGCGGCTGACCAGTCCCTTCTTGGGCCACTAAGGACATGAGCTACATATTGCTAAGAACACGGTAGGGGCCAGCCCATCCATACTGTCTGACTGTCGTAATGCCTGGAGAACGATCCTTATTACAACTATTTTACTTTGCAAAGACCGAAGGCTCAGAGCTAGGTGAGCTGCACAAAATTGTACTTAGGAAACGGCAACACTGCTCTTCGTGGCTGGTGGCTGTGATCCTGGAGGCCTCTCTCTGTGGAGCAGCAGGCTGTGCACTAAGGGCCACGGTCTAGTCGAGCGGATGGAGTGGCCCGCCACCCCACCACTCCTTAAGCAGCCTCTGTGTAACATCGGGCAGGCTGCGTAATTTTGCTAATCTTCTCTTCTCTTGACTACCCACAGTTACACACATCTTTTATGCCCAGTCTCGTTCCAGAAAGAATGTGAAGCAATTTGCAGGAAAACACAGAACAAAGCAAAAACAAGCACACCAAAAGAAAACTGAAATATAGATGCAGCAGGAAAGACAAGTCATGAGTGCACAGTGCCTCGCGGAACGAGGCTAAGGTAATGCATACCATAATAATCCATACTCCTGTTTATGAGGAAGGCAGAGCGATAATAGCCACTTCCTGAAGCCAGTTGGTCTATTTTCCAGACAGATACAATTGCAGGTGCTTGCCTTTATCCAACAGTTGTGGAGCCGGCTACACAGTAGGTGCTCAATAAACGGCTATTAAGTTGCTAAACATTTATTGAATGCCCACTCGGCATGCTGTGGTCCGCAAACCAGCCACAGCACACAAATCCCTCCACTTGCACACGGGTCTACCTCTCGTCCTCTGCCCAAGCAAGGAAAGAGATTATTTCCCAAGATGAAGGGAAAACGGTTACATCAGGGTCAGATAAGGCTGGGATCTGCTACTTGTTTTAGACCCGTTTTCTGCAAATGGCACAGTGCGTCGACCCTGAAGCAGCCCTACCATTCTTGCGAGGTACCCCCAGTGCGGCTCACACTCTGCACGTACCATACAACAGAAGAGAGCCACTGGTGAGAGCGGGTTGGTGACCTGGGGTCTGAGTGATCCCCAAAAGCAGACACCTGTCTGATAGGAGGAGGGGACCGCCATCCCAGAGGGGACTTCTCCACGGAGAAAGGTGACGATACTGCAGGAGGCCAGCACAGCCTGCTGAGGATTTAAGAGTCACACAGCACATGGCCTCCTGACGAGAGCACTGAAGGACAAGTTCCTTCTCGCTAGAATGACACATAATCTAGACTAGTCACTTCCACTTAAGGTGACTACCAGGCCGGGAGGGAAAAGTCCGCAGGGAACTCAGAGTCACAGGGTGGATGGATCCTGTGTGGCCCTAGATTACTGCTAGTCTTCCTCTCTGGGATCCCACACCTCGGTGTTCACCTTGGTTCACTCTCCCTGGTCCACACAGAGGACCTCTAACGCCCTCTGCGCACTCAGCCAGCTTTCTGATACAGGGGGAGAGTGACCACACCCCTTCCTACTCAACTCCTCCTTGTCCAGGTTGAGGACTGTCATGACCTCCTCTAACCTGGCTTGGGCCTCCGGTGGCCCTGATTCCATTTACCAACCAGGGAGAAGCGGCCTCCTGGTCCGTGCATCTTTTTTCCCCAGGGCATCAACATTCACTTCAGCAGACTGGCAGGGGGCCATCGTGTTTTGCCAGCTCACGGGATTCCAACTTCCCTCCGTTGAGCCCCGTGCTTCCCTGAGTGTTGTCTTGGGGCGCATTCACTGTTCTGGTGCTGCTGCTGTGTGGGGCCTGTGGGCTCTTTTACCATCTGTTCCACAGAGACGCTCAAAGGTTGATGGTCTGGCAATCCACTCGAGCCTCCCATCTAGGAAAAGCATCCTGAGGAAACCTCACGAACACTAACGGGCTCTAACTCCCAGAGAGATGTCATTCCTTCTTCACGCCTTTAACCTGGATAGATCACTCCCTGTCCTCCTCCACCTCCTCCTCCTCACCTCCTGTCACCACCCCACTCCAGAGAGCACGGTGAAGCCCAGCAGGTACACCTCATGGAAGGCTACAGAAAACTGCCAAGCCTCATTTAATTCAACTAGTTCTACTCCCTCTATCCCCTCTCCCAGTCTCGCAAACAAAACACGTATTGGACCCACAACGAGCCCGTCTCCTCAGTCTTCTCTGGATGGATGGGACTGAAGGTCACGGTCTCACGAGAGGAAGGGCCCAGTCTGGGCAACCAGGCAGTAGGAGAACGGAAGGCAGTAGGGCCTGCAGGTAGGGCTCGCAGGTCCAGCAGCAACATGTGCCTACAACCACATGTGCGCAGTTCAGAGCTCAGAGACTGCGATTGCACTCTGTGCTCTGATAGCACCCCACTAAGCTACTGTGAGTAGACAGCTGCCCTGTCTGAGCTGTGGGATTTAAAGCACGTGGTCTGAAAGGACTCTCATTCATCAAAATGTATGTTCTCAGTGCTGGAACACATGCATTCACCAGACAACTGAGGATTCCCCTAAGCCGGCACTGTGCTGATCCGTCCCCTTGGGGTGTCTGCCGCAGTGCAAATGTTGGTATGATAAGGCAGAGCCTGCCCTTAAAGTTCCTGTCTGGGTTCTACAACTGCACCCAGCAGGACCCACCTCACCAATATGCACAAGTGGGAGGCCCAAGGCTGAGCCATCTGTGGGACAGAAGCCCCCGGGGAAAGGCTGTGAGCGTGCCCACGCCCTTCAGTGCAACCTCTTCTGTCTAAGGTCACATCACCTGGCCAAGGACCAAGGTAAGGCGCTATGGTATAAAAACAGGCGGATGATAAGAGACTGTTTCATGCAAGGAAGCTGGCGAGGTGCCTATCCTGAGCCTGGAGGAATTTGGTTATATTCAGGGGCCCAGCGTTGAGTAGCTTCAAGGGACAGATCACACCAGCAAATCCTATGGGCGGCTGAGGGGGCCAACGCAGACCAGAAACACTGCATTTGTTTTTGGTGGAGGGTGGCACTGGCTTTGGTGAGGGCCAGAACCCTCCTGGCCTGTAGCTCCGCCCTCATTCTCCCCTGCCCCTAGCTTTTCCTAATATTAACTGGCAAGCATCTGAGTAAACTCTCCGAAGATGTCTTGGAAACCTGGAGTGTGGTCTGGGAGGATGGAGAGGACAGAGGCAATGAGGACCAAGCCCTCTCTGAAGACATAGGTCAGCGTTGCCTGTCCCCTCTGCAGCAGGGGGCTAGGCACACTTCCTGTCCCAGATCCTCCTGGCTCCAGGAAATGCCTCCCTCCCACATGCAGCCCGCCTCAGGCCATGTACAACCTGCTGTTATGACCCACATTCTTAAGCCCCTACGTTGACAGTTGCCACTTGGCAGATTCCATTTATCTTTAAAAATGATTTTCAGGCCCCTCCTCGATCTTACACATCACTCATTTATCTGGCTAACTCTCATTCCTTCTTCAGGGCGGCCCCAGTGATACCACCTGCAGGAAGTCTTCTGGGCTCTCTGAGGTCCAGCAGATGCCCTCCTCTGCTTCCCTCTACCCCAGCACCCTGACACCCTGAGAATGAGCTCACATCGCGTTCATACCACGTATGCTCTGGGTGGGACTGCCGGTTCGATCAGAATCCCACCAGCAGCAGGGCCTCCTCGAGACATGACCACACACTTCCCCTTATTATCCCGGCAACAGCCCTGGCCCTAGCCAGCCGAGGGAGGAGCAAGTGCGTGCGCACAGCTGGTGCTCGGGCTGCGTTGGCGCTTACTCTCCAGTGCCCGGGCTGGCGCCTGCAGCTGCTGGGGCTGCCACACAGGCCACACCTACCTCTGGGAGAAGAGGTCCCTGTAGGGGCTGCCGTGCTGCAGGGCGAGGCCGTAGCCCTTGCTGCTGACGCTGTTGCTGATGACGGTGATGGAGCAGTCATCATCTGTCAGGGCTGCATACTCCACCACGGCCACATCCCACAGAAAGGCGTAGTTCCCCTTCTTTGCCTGAAAGACCAAGATCACCACGACGTCAGACAGGCCTGGCCTGGCACATCAGTTTCTAACAGCAGGATATCTCAACGGCAGAATTAGAGGGAGGCATCCCAAAGGGCAGCTCGCCAGACAGCCCAGAGTCCCACCACTGGTGGGCACCACTGGTTTTGGTTATGTACGGGAAGGTGCGTAGGCTTCAGTTATGACGCATCTCATGGAGGGGGAGAGGGGCAGCTGGAGGCGGGTCATGGTGGCCTGGGCCCACTCCTCACCCGCTCCTGGAGCAGACAGACAGCTGTGGCTCCAGGGGACTGAGATGCCCAGAGCAGTGATGCAGGGAGAGCATGGTAACACGGGCTGAGGAAGAAGAGCCCCCCTTCAGACACCCTCGGTGGGGGGTCGTGGGGGAGAGGCTGGTGACGACTCGGGTCCACATCGCATTTCTACTTAGAACCTGACTGAGCCAGACTTAGGGTGGGCACGGGCAACGGGCCTGGGTTCAGTGGCCCTGGGTGACCAGGAGTTAATATTAAGCACAGCCTAGGGCGTGCCAGGCATGGGGAAGGGATCCACTGGAGTAAGGTACTGCTTGCTATGTTACCAGCCAAATCTCTCCCACTTGCCTTTAGCTGCCTTTACATTAATGTGAGCACACAGGCACAAAGGCATCGACACACGTACACACACATGCACAAGATGTACATACATACATGTCTGTGTACACACAAGCAAATACAAGACTGCTGTGCCATTATTTCCACACAGTGCTGGGGCAACTTTGCCTGCACCCTCTGCCCATCCATAGCTGATGTTCAGTTCTATCCCGAGCCACAACTCTACCCAACTAGGGTTTAGGCCCTTGGACACTATGTGAACTGCTTTACTTTTTTGGAAAGAGATCAAAGCTAGACATCATCCCTTGGCCTGCCTAAAACACTGCATAACATTCTTGATGTTGTGCTCTACAGTGAGCAGTCAGATGCCTCTTGCTTGTCCCTTCCCCCCTTCCCTTGTACCGTGCTCATACTACGTGCTGGAAGACCTCAGTATGAGCTTGGTAACAGGGCACAAACATTATGGCAAAAATAGGCTAAGCTGGTGACCAACAAACCTGTTGGCACTGAAGGTGTTATCCCTGGCTCTACCTCCACTCGGTAGAGTCCTCACATTCACTGAGGTTTCCTGAAGAATATGGCTGCTTAGTTGAAGATCAAGATTTCACTGTCTTCAAAACCCTAAGTGCCCAGGGCCCAAGATGGTTCACTTCCTTGTCAAATTCTCTCCATCAGATGTATGTGTGGGCAGAACATGACCTCCCACTGTGGGAAAAGGCGGCTCTTGGCCTTCCCCACAATTTTGCCTGACTGCCTTGTAAGAAATGACACGCACCAGTGCCACCTATTGGCTTTCACCTCGGGGAGCAACTCACATATTACACCAAAGCCTCGTTCCCCCACCAATCCAATTTCAGAAGTCCTAAAGGACTCTGACCCATGTTACGAAATTACACTCATCTCTCTCCCTCCGTGGACGAAGATAACAGCCTTTGAAAATTTTTTCCTGCTGGCAAACAAGTTTTCTCATGAAAAGATATAAATTTTCAACCTCTTTGTAACCAAGTTTCTCAGGAAAATGTTGACTTATGACCCAATATTTGGCTTTCGTTCGACGTCGGAGCGTTTCCCATCCACGCTCACAATTCAACATGACAATCAGACACTGTTATTTGTACAATTTCAAAAGGGCATGTCATGTTGAAGGAAGAATTAAGATCAGCTCTGATTCTACCTTTCAAGTGATGTTCCGAGAAGGAAAAAAGAATGAAGCTGATTCAGATCTAGGACTACGAGGCACTTCGATTCCTTTACACCACGCATCTGTGGTCGCAGCCTGGCCCCAGGACAGGTAGGCACAGCGGCTGGGAGGAAGTTTCATTTATAGGTCTCTGGCATCAGCCGAGGAGGGAGAAACAGGAGGAAGTGATGCTGGTAACACCAGCCTTGAATGCCTTCTGCCTGGGAAGGCAGTCAAGGAGAGAAGGGATGTAAGAATCTCTCTCATGAGTCAAGGAGAGAAGGGATGTAAGAATCTCTCTCGTGACCTGACGGGTAACCCCAGGCTCCCAACCTCCCTGCGTGTAAGCAGGAACTGAATAATTCATTCCAGGTAATTAGAATGATACAGAGCATGTTTGAATTCAAAAACAAGTCCTACAAAGCTGGGGATGTAACTCAGTGGTAGTAAAATTGCCTCCGAGTTCAAGTCCCCAGCAGCACAGAAACAACCCACCAACCAACCAAACAAGCAGAAGTGTTACAGTAAAAGACATGATTCCATGAATTCCCCTTGAAAAACCTTATATTATTCTTGCTGTTCTATGAAGCAGCTCTGGAATTCTTCTTTCTTGGGTGTCTTTAATTGCACTATCATAATTGCCTTGATGTCCCGAATCAGCTCAAAACATTGACCTTTTGTGGTCATTTGATTTTAGGGAAGAGCCAGAAGTCACATGGTGCCAGAATAGGTGAGGAAGGTGGATGAGGACACGCCAGACACTTGCACAAGCCTGCCTTTCCGCTGGAGGGCACCCTCCAGCAGCATTCACTGTATATTTGATCACACCTCACAGAGACACCCACAAAAGAGCGGAAATGCTTCAGAAAGTGGCAAGAATGATGGCATAAGCGTGTTCAGAATGAGGGGGGGATTTTTGGGGGGGACTCGTGGAAATGTGTCTTTTCCTAAAAACTGTTAAAATTTAAGCATTCACCATATATTTTGATCACCTTGAATGTACTGTTGAGGAAGATGGGGGCTAGACTGTGGCTCAACCCGACAACAGCAGAGCAGGAGGACGTGGAGGGAATGATGTGTCACATGTGGTAATGGAGGCCTAATCAGAAGCTCCAGGCTCA
Source organism: Ctenodactylus gundi (assembly GCA_004027205.1). Taxonomy (NCBI): domain Eukaryota; kingdom Metazoa; phylum Chordata; class Mammalia; order Rodentia; family Ctenodactylidae; genus Ctenodactylus; species Ctenodactylus gundi. The sequence continues at coordinate 16,090 of PVKB01003459.1, read as the reverse complement.
GGGGGATGGGCTAGATTCAGGCACTAGCCTTGTGAAATACTCATCTCTCACACCCGCCTTCCCTTCCTCGGTGTTCCAGAGCTTTCGGGCCCTCTTCTCCTAGCCCCACATTGGGCAGATGCAGAAACAACTGCCCCGCCTGGTCCCAATCCTACCAGTTCTCAGGAGAACTTTCTGAGCCCCACAGAAACGCACATCTTTCTCGTCTGTCACAGCCCACCTGAGACATCATCCTTCATAAATTTGACCCCGTAGGTAGGAACGTGAAAGATACAGCTTCAAGGACTCAAAATACCCCCACCCACCGTAGCTATGCCATTTTATACAGAACTCCTTCTGTCTGCGGTAGTAGAAATCGAACCCAAGCCTTTTGCCCTGAGCTACAGTCCCAGCTATTTTTCCCCAAGTTGCCAAGTGGCCCAGGCTGTTCTTAACCTTGTGATCTTCCTGCCTCAGCCTACCAGAGTACTAACATTACAGCTTTCCCCTTCAGGTCTCTCCAGACCCCTCTTCTTGCCCCTGTGAAAGTTTAGCCGCATCCCTTCCCACCCCACACACAGTTCTAATATGCACTTCTTCCCGGAAGGGTCAGGACCACTTTTCCAGACTGGGCACATCTAAGGCCTCGAGTCTCTACCTGCAGAAGAGTGACAACTCTCCTCTCTCGTCGGGTCCCTCGGGTCACAAGCGCACCTCCTCCTTTCCTGAGTCTCAGCGTGGCCCGCCATTCTTCTCCTCTGGGGCTCAGCCTCCTACCTGGACAACTCTGGTTTCTGTTTCTCCTCCATCCTCCACGCCTCAGCTCTACCTCAGGGCCGGAGGCGCTGTGATGTCTTTATGTGAGCTGCTCCTTTCCTGTTGAAGACTGTTTTTTAGGCTATGAAAATACACAGTACAGGCAGGAGCCCGGCCTCAACTGTGCACCACTGGCCAATGCCCAAATGAGAAGGGAGCGCAAAGCCACCTTCCTGTACGCGTCCCCAAGTCCCTCCATCAGGTGCCACACTACTTTTGCCACCTCCTGTCCACGCCAGCCCTAACTTCCTTGTGTCTCTCAGGGTTCTCCTGTCCCCACTGGTCACGGGGCATCAGCAAGGATGATTTCTGAGAACAGACAATGTAGGCTACAGGGAGTTTATAAATAGATCATTGACATTTATAATGCGTAAAATATCAAAGCAATGTTGCAGATTTGTGTTCTCTTATTAAAACAAAACAAAAACAACACTAGACTTCACTGCTTCCATGGGTTAAATTCCCTCTATCTGGCAGGTCCATTAATAATATTACATGGACTTTGAGTCTCCCATCACAGACTCCCCACGTATCAGGTGGCTGTTGCAGCCCAGGCTCCTCTGAGCCTCCGCTCTATGCAGAGCCCAGATGGGCAGAAGTTCCAGCTCCCCAGGTCCTTGCAATTTCAGGCCCTCGGGAACAGCTCTGGGGTGCTGGAACTCAAGCCCACGCTTCCTCCAAGTGATGTAGAGGAGATCTGCGAGGCATTTTGGAAACTATAGATCTGAAAGGTAATACCCCCTGGAAGAATAATTTGCCCACCTCCACAGTGGGTTTGGGTTTTTAATTGATAATATTTAGTGTGGGTAAGGTTGTACAAAATGGGATAATCCCATGGCATCAAGAATGATACTCCTGGGATGGAGGGATGGCTCAGCGGTTACAGTGTTTGCCTAGTAAGCGCTAAATCAAGCACTAAGTACCTGAGTTCGATTCCCCAGCACCACATAAGCTGGGCATGGTGGCCCAAGCCTGCAATCCCAGCACTCAGGAGGCTGAGACAGGAGGATTGCTGGTCAGTCCAAGGCCAGCCTGGGCTCCATAGTGAGTTCAGGACCAGCCTGAGCTACAGAGTGAGACCCTGTCTCAAAAAAAAAAAAGAAAAGAAAGAAAGAAAAGAAAAAGAAAAAAGAAAATAAAAGAAAAAAGAATGCTACTACTCTCTGAAAACTTAGACAACAACACATAATGTAAATATTTAAAGCCACACGTGCAAAATACCATTGACATTTAACCTATAAGGTAACCTAAATACATCTGAAAGATCTGACCAATATTTCACGTTTAGAACTTACTAGAAACCTGTGAGCAATTTAAATATTCAGCGTTAGGAGGGAATTCTAATAGATTATAGCTCATGCATATAAGGAGATCTTGGGAAACACCCATTAATTCTACTGATTGAATAAAAACTACACACACAATACTGAAAGCCCTTGGGAAAGTCCCTTCCACCCTCGGCTGCTGCTAAACATTTCACCTTTTGATTCTCCCCTTTCCCTAACAATAAAAAGATAGATGGATGATAGATAGAAGACAGACAGACAGATGGACAGACAGACTGAGAGAGAGATAGAACTATTGATACAGACACCAAAGAGGAGGCGCGAGGAGTAAGGGAAAGGAAGAACCTCTTTGGCACCACAAAAAACCAAGGGCACCTGGGCCTCCGCGCCCAGTGGGCCAGGACGGCAGTAGGTAAAAGGACCACACCTTCTTGCCCCCAACAAGCATCTTAGCAAACAGAATCAGGTTCCTCTCAATGTCCACCCGCCCCCCCCAACTCTGGAGGATGCGAATGGAGAGGCGCTGGGATCTCGGGGTGTCTGCCCCAACACCGTCAGCATCTCCCACCCCATGGCCACACGGGGACCGTGTTGCTGGGGGAGGACTCGGCACCACAGCCAGAGCTGCTGGTGAGCTGCAACCCTGCTCATTCGCTTGCTCTCTGCGGCTTCACAGTGGCAATGAAGCAGGATTGCACGACCTTTCTTGGCTGTGCTGAGAGGCAAAGCCCTCCTTCCAGAGCTCACTTGGCACATGGGCTTTCAGAGGCATCACAGTTTGAGACAAGAACCTCAACATTCCTTCTACTGCATTCTAATTCAAGAAAGGGACAAGCAACTACAGCATTTCCCCATTAAAGAATGCTGATGGTGTCTGTATTAACTGCAAATGCCACTGGACGGAAGTGTGGAAGGAAACCAGGAATGCCGGTGCCAGCACAGGCTAGGAAGAGGGCATCTGCAGGAGGACAGGCCCTTCAGAAGCCGGATGCCCTTTTGCAATGACTAATTCCCAAACACTTAAGATTCATCCCCTTTTACAGACAGAGCAACTAAGTCAGAAAAATAAAGTGACATGTTCAAGCTTAGGCTCAGAGAGTGAAGAGTATAGCCAGATCGACCTCAGTTCCATCTGGCTCCAGGCAGGCCCACACTTTCCCTGTTCCCCACGTGGACTCAGGAAGGGAGCCAGGGCAAAGTCTTCTGGAACCTCTGCCCTTGGGCCACACCCCAGGGGATGCTGGGGTCGGCAGACACCATACGACTCACAGTTTCTCTTCAGCTTTACACCCAAAGACGGTTCATGGTGCGGACGGAATGAGGAATGTACCATTTCCGGATCACTTCTTAGGATTTTTTTGCAAACGCAATGTACTCTTGTCTGCATTAACCATTCACGGGGCATGCTCACTGCCTCCTGCATTCACCCTTCACCCCAACAAAGCAGCACTTAGCCTTTCTGGCACCTCAAGGCTTAGCTCCTGGCGCCAAGCTCATACACAGCCCAACCTCGGCTACGGCAATACCTGTAGTGTGCACTGTGTCAAATCCCAAACTGCAACAGTGCAAACCCAGACCCTCTGCAGAGAAAAGGACAATTTCACAGCCTGCTGGTGGGAGCGTGGGCTGGCACGATATTTCTGGCATGGCAGTTTGGTGGAGAGAATTGGATGCTTCCAGAATGTGCATATGCAGCAGTTCCGCCCCTTGGGACTCACCCTGTGAAATCATGCAGTTTATGAAAAGATTTTTGTATACAGGCTTTCAGAGCAATGCTACTGAGGCTAGCAGGAACCCAGAAACCACCTAAATGCCCAAGAGTTGAAAATTCGATAGGTAAATGGTAGCATTAGATGGTGGAATATTGTATTACTGTTAATATCTTGTTTATAAAGTAGTAATTGCTAAGGAAAATGTTCATGGTTAAAAAAAAAAGTAGGCAGCCGTGGCTCTGAGTCAGCCCAAGTTTTGGAGTCTAGCTGGCTGGATCTCAATCCCAGCAGCACTGCTTGCTGGCAAGTTATATCCCATCTCCAGGCCCAGGGGTATCTGGGTATAAAATGAGTTGCCCCTCACTGCATCCTGGTGAGGATGGAATCCCTCAGCACACGTAGCAGGCTCGGGGCTCTGCTGACTACACAGTACCTGGTATGATACCATTTAGTGAACGAGACCCTGCTGCAAGACGTGATAACTTTTATAAACTGTTATGTCAAAGGTTTACGCTTATACAGAGTTAAAATCAAGTACCAGGCACTAACCGTGGTTAGCTTTGGGCAATGCCACAATGGTTGGATTTTATTTTATTTTTAATCTCTGTTTCCCATTTTTCCTGCAGGGCCACGAGACTTTCCTTTGGGCTTGCTGATGTCTAAGAGGATAATTTTAGGGACTCAACCTCAGATCTCGAGTGAAGACAGCAAGAACCTCTCCCTCCCCCACCGCGTCGCACCCTGCTCTTTGGTGATGCTTCATTCCCATTCCAAAGAGGCACTGAGAACATGCTCTGGGAGGGACACCACCCTGTGAAGCCCCAGGACACGAAGCACGGGGCCTGCCACGGGATGAGGGCTCAGCACACGCTCAGCTGCCTTCGGCTTCAGCGCCTGGGACTTGGGAGAACCACTGGCCAGCTGTGACTGAAACATCTCTCCTCCTACCTACCCCCGCGCTGCTGTCATTTCTCCCCCTTGCCAATCCACACCTGTGAGTGTGCAGAGTATGTGCGCGTGAGGGAGTGTAAGTCTGCAGGCACTTGAGAACCATGTGTGCATGTGTATAAGTGTAAGGGAAAGTATGTGAGTGTAGGTGCATGGTGAGAATGCATGTGAAGGCATAGAGACATACACAAACACATGCGTTAGAATGGACTAACATGCGTCTCCATGCATAGGTGCATACTCTTGTATATGAGTGACAGCATGTGTGAGGGCTGTGGGTGTACATGTATAACTGTTGAAATGTGTATGTACATGAGTTAGAATGTGCAAGATTGTGTATCAGCGTGCAGGAGACTGTGCATCAATGTGCAGAAACTGTACAATATAAGTGCATATGCATGTAAAGATTGTGTGAGCCTGGCCCGGTGGATGCCACAACTCTGGGAGGCAGAGACAAGAGGATTACAAGTCTGAGCCCAGCCTGGGCAACTGGGTACTTGGCTAATCATTCTCTTGACATAAAAAATAATAATAAAACGTGCTGGTGGTGTGGCTCATAGCAAAGGCCCTGGGTTTGATCCTCAGTAACACACAAAGAAAGAATTATGTGAGTATATATGTGCACACACACATACGCACACACACCCGTATGCTTTTGGAAATTTTAGTATGTCTATGTGCACATGATATGTTGGTGTGAGAAAGACTCCCTGAGCACTACAACTCCAGGGAAGCAGAAGAGAACTCAGGTTCCAAGCGCCTGGAGAACCATGGAAGAGATGGGGAGGTTCTCCTGGTAGACAGAGATAAGCAGCCCTCCTCTCTTTCTCTCTGGCCCATCTGAACAACGGAAAGACTTTGCCAAAATGGTGTGCAGGGTAAACCCCTAGGGGCTGTTCACTACAAGCCCGATGAGAGAGCTGTAAGAACCCAGCCGCCCACAACAGGTAAGATAAAGATCCTGCGTCTAAATCAGCCCCTGGGCCAGCAAAGAACAGACACGGTAGAAAGGAGACAGGCTAACGGTGGGCTTCCCACATGGCTATGAAAGCTGCTTTCCTAGACTGTCCATTGGTTGCAGTCAGTTTGGCCCCTGGCTTCAGATCGGAGGGAACAGGATGGAGGTGGCCCATGAGAGGTCACAACCAGTTGGGTAGAGTTGGGGGATTGCCGGGGAACTCCATGTACATATGGCCACCAATGCAGGCATAAGGCCACCTTGTGGCTGAGTCATGGTGGTCCAAGAGAGGTGGCTCTTCACCTGGGCAGGCGGACGAGGAAGATGGAGACATTCCAAGGCGAGAGCAGTGGAAAATAGCTCTTGATGGCCAATTAGATTTCTGCCAATACTGCCCCTTCCATCCCACTGTTCCCATTGACCTGGACAGTCAACATGGAGGGGCACAGTAAGAGTAAAGAGTGGCAGGAGCTGTGGCATCTCCATAAATCTCCCTTTTCTCTTGTAGAATCTGCTCTTTGATCTCTTAACTTTCAGTAAAAAGATCTTCAACTCTAGTTCATATGAGCTCAGCACACTATAAAGGTAAAACGAGTTGGAGACCAGCAGATCAAGCCTTTCTCTAGCATTCTGGTCCACCCACCTGAGCTCTCAGAGTTGAGCGGCCTCACCTAGAGGACACAAGTAGCTTGTCCCCTCACATACTTATCAGAGGGAGAGACCACGCAGAAAGTGCCTAGCGTACTATAGGATTCAAACAATAACACATTATCCCCATGATTGTGTCCCTCATCATCAACATCATAGAGCAAAATCTGGATGCTGATTAAAATGCAATTGCCTTGGGATAAATAACACTTGAAATTTTCCTCCATCATCAGCCTAATAAATTTGAAAAACTGCTAGACTGGGTTACAATCTTGGCCCAATTACTGACTCATTATCAATTTATATACATACAAGAGGATCCCAGATGGTTCTTAAGGTCTTTTCCACATTTCACACACTCAAAATTTGTGCTATGCACTAGGGGTTCCCAGAGTGTATTCCTGGGGCCAGCACCGGCAACAAGACTTGTAAAATCATAGGAAATGTAATAGTCAGGTCTCATGCCCAACCTACTGCATCAGAGGTACAGGCGGGGAACACAGCTGTCCCTGCGTTGGTAACTTCTCCAGGTGGCTCTAACGCTGCTGAGGGTGAGTCTAATGACAGAGACCCCAAGGCCACTCAATTACTGATCTTCTTTTGAAAGCAGATTTAGAAAGGGAGACAGCAGTAAGACTTTGGTGTTGGAGCATTAAATGAGCAAGGGGAAAATAATGGAGTAGAGGAACCGAGGCTCCTGAAGACAAATTTGAACGCAAAGTCATTACCACGCATCTTCCTGAAAAGTTCCTCTAGTTGGTGTTTCCCCACCCATCTTCTTCTTGCAAAGTTCAGGATAAACTTTCACAGAAAAAAAAAAAAAACTATGTATTTTTCACCCAAGGACAGTGATGCTTAGGAGGAAGTGTGCTCAAAGCCATGGAGTCAGCTATCAAGAGCTTAAATTACTCCCCAGTGCTCCTTGAGTGCAAGCGGCCTTGCTCTCTGCCATATTCAACCTCAGAAGCCCTTACGGGCCGCACAGAGCCTTGTGGTCATCAGCAAGGTTCTCACACCATGCTATCTCTTCACCGCTGCTTCCAGATTCCAGCTCCGCTTTTGTTAATAATATCTGGCTCCAGCACTTGACCCTATGAAGACAATGCGGTAGCATTCCCTTTTGAGGCCCTTTGGCACTCTGGGGAGAAAATAAAAACCTCATACAGTAAACCAAGAATTGCCCTAGTGGGATAAGATCTGTCACATTTCCAGGGGGAAAGGAACTGGTTTGGAAGAAAAGAAAAAACACACTCCTAACTTAGAAGAATCAATGACTCCTTTCCTGCAATCTTAAATTTCACGTCGTCAGCAAAACTCGGGCCCATAAACAAGCCTCTGAGCGGGGCAAAGGGTCACATCGATTTTCAATGACTGGCCACAACTTAAAATGGAGCAAGTACTATGATAAACAGCAACCTAATCTTGAGCTATTCCATGGGAAAATTAAGAATGGTTTAATAGAAAGAGTAGGTGGGTTTGCCGAGATACAAAACAGATTACAAAGGGAAGTGAATACGGAATGAAAAATACTGTCCCAAGAAGTAAAAGAGGCAAATGAACTCAGGGTGCTCAGGAGGTGGTCATCTGTGTGATACGGTGAGACATGGGGAGCACAGGGCCGGGACCAGGCAGATGCCACTGTGTGTCACGGGCACACGCGCAGACCCATTCAGAGAAGTAGGCAAGCTGTTGGACCACACACATCCCGTCCATCTCCCTCGTATGTGTCTAGCACACAACCAGCATTAGGTAAAGACACATAATGTTAAAATGGAAGGCTGAGGGGGTGAAAAACAGAATCATAAAAGCCTGGGTCCTTGTGAGCAGGCTGTGCCGGCCACGTCCCACCTGCCTACAGGTTCAACTGCGACCCGCATGGACAGCAGTAGAGACCAAGGGTCACTTTCTAATATTCAAGAATAAATTAGGTTGCAACACATCAACAATCATCGCAGTAAGTACCATTTGTTGAAGCAGATATTCTTAAACCCAAAGAGGGCATGGGAGTCACCTGGAGGGCAGGTACAAGTCAGTCTACTGACCTCTTTACCTACCGTGTTGACTCATCAGACCTGAAGGACAGCCCTAGAGTTTACATTTCCCGCAAGTTCCCAACTGCTGCTGGAATGGGCCTGTCCTTGGAGGTCTCTGGAGCTATAGTGCATAGGCAAGGCACGGCGCTCATTCTCTCCCATTGCCTCTCATCTCCAAAGTAGCTTGGGAAAGACCCCAAAGTATTATTCCTATTTTTCAAGAGCTAATTCAGCTGCTAAAGATCTCTTCTGTGATTTTTAAAAAAGAGAGAGTTACAAGATCCAAACCTAGTTTTTATTCACTCAAATTCCACTATTTACAATGTTATGCCACCCTAACTGAGCATTTGACTTTCTGAGACTAAGTTCGAGTGAGACCCATGGAGCTATACAGCCTGAGGCCGGGGTGGCTGTGCCCTCTGAAGGGACCTTCCTCTTAATGTTTCTCCAGTCGTAAAGGGTTATTAAGAATTGGCAACTCCGATGAGAGGAGCAGCAAAATTGCATGTGCTCCCGATTGAAATAAAGAATGCCCCTTAATGGGCTGGAAGACCATCCCCTGGGGTGATGTGAAGAGCCTCATTCTCCAGCTCCACTTGTGGCTAATATTTCTTTATGGCTTTTGCTAAAATGTCAGCCTTCAAGAGCACCATGGAGCCACAAAAGAGTCCACAAGCTGACCAGAAAATCCAAAGGGACTCCGTCCTTTGCAGTAGAACAAGCCCTGGGCCCCACCCATCAGGACTTATGGCCTTGTCCACTGGAGAAATCATACCAGCTCATTAGTTGAGTGGCCTGGTAGAGATATGGGGTCAAGCCCTACAGCCTCTGACGGAGGTCCTGCAGCACAGCCAAGGACAGTGACACCTCTGCGCTTTCTACGAAGTCCTCTTTATCACGTCCTGAAGAAACTGGCACCTGGGCTGCATGGCGCAGGTCCAAGTCTCCTTCCTTAGGAGGACTCTTCAAATGTTAGAATATCAAATTTCGCTGCTGAGCACCTTCGTTGCCAGGCCAACCATGCACACTTCCCTTCTCTGATCCTCGGGAGGCAAGGAAGCTTGCTTGAGGCAACTAAACTCTCATGGTCTTTCGCCTTGCTCCTCCCACTTAAGTGTAGGGCTCAGACAGAGATGAACACCCCTATGCTGGACGGTAGACAACTTCTGACCCTTTGTTAAATCTGCTCATGTTGGGCCTGGTGACCCAGTCCTGGAATCCCAGCACTCTGGGAGGCTGAGAGAGGAGAACCTCAAGGTCAGCCCGGGCAACTTGGCGAGACCCTGTCTCAAATAAACAACAAAAAGGGGCAGAGAATAAAGCCCAGAGCAAAGGGCCCGGCTGCCATGCTACCGGAAGCCATTCTTTCTTCCCTTGTGCATTTTGTTACTGATGATGATGATGACAGGGATACTAATAAGACACTAGGATGAGAGACAGTCAGAAAATCTAGAGGCCAATGGCTTAACCCTCTTGAGTTTCGCTTACTTTATTTGCACAATGGACATGCCAGAACATGCCGTCCAGGTGGAGATTAAGTACCCAGGCCACATGGGTCTCCTTCTTTATAAGCACTATTGTCCAGCCTCCTTTTTTCTTTGTTCCCGGACAAAGATTAGGGCAAAAAAAAAAAAAAAGGGATTAAAAATAAGCTAAGCCAAAAGGGCCAATAAGTTGGCTGATACAATAAATCAGAATTGTTTTCATCGACAATTGCTTCCTGGTTTTAATGTAATCAAATAACAAAATAATTCCCTTCGAAATGAAAAAACTGTAAGTCATAAAACCCAAAGCAATAATATTCAGTGAGACAAACAGAATGGTGTTAGCCCGCGTTTACAGCCAGCGTTAAGGGGAAGACCATCAGACCTGAGTACAAAGCAAATTACTGGGCAGTGGAAATCCGAAAAATAAAATCAGATTTCAGGGGAGTCCGCCTCCTCCCACTCGCTCTAATGAGGAGTTTGAAAATAATCAAAGTTAGCATGATGGCACGGATATTGGTTTGACTCCAGAGCTTACCCTTCCAAATTATAAAAATCACAAAAGAAAGTAATTGAAGAATTCATAATGAGATTTGCTTGGCAATGTTCAAAACCCAAAGCAAAGTAATTTAATAAGAGAGGCTCAGGGGGGCTTTCCTTGATCCTTGGACTGTATTATCCCACACCGATCGCCATCAAACAGAATTAAGCTGCAAGGGGTGGTGTGGAGGCCAACTTAGTGCACTAAGCGGTAAAGAGCTCCAGAGAGCCTGGAGCAGCTCCCAGGACCACAGTAGGGAGCCTCTACCCACTGCCCCTTCCTGCCCACCCCCAGGCCTCCTCACTGTCCCCAGGACTGGCCCGCAGCAGTCCTTCTCAGCACAGTCACAAGCATCGGTCTGCATTTCCACTCCCATTCAATTCTTACTCCAGGAACATTTTGGCTCAATTTTTTTTTTTTTTTTTTTTAGGGATACAGGTTTTTGAGTGGCTGTGTGCTTCATTCTTGTACCTAGCTCTGTCGTAGGTCATCCCTGGGGACAGACAAATAAAAGGCAGGCCCCGACTTAGAGAAACTGTGTAGTGGTGCTGCAATAGAGGGCTGGTGGCATCTGGTGAGGCTGGGCTCCAGGATGCACGTGAGGTGAGGGGACCCCAAGGAAGCCTTGGGAAAAGAGGGTGCGCCCACTGAGGCCTGACAGAGAGCCAGAGATCACCCTGGCAGACAAAACAAGGAAGACCTGCCCAGCAGGGTATAGCACGCACATAAGGGCATGAGGAGGGAGGGATGCCCAGAACTGGTATCAGTGACAGGCACGGGTTGAGGCTTCATTCTGATCATGTGCCTCCTCTAATTTACAGAGTCACAAGGCAAGGACACAGCTGCCTGAGTGAGGAGAGCCTGAGGTCAGACGCTGGGTCTGATACAAATCCAACCTGGATCCTTTGCAAGTCCCACACCCCTTGGGAGCATTAGCACCTCCACCAGTGACCAGTTATTGTGAAGCGTAACGGAGGTAAGGCAGGGGAGAAACCTAACCCCACACCTGGCCCATCCCAGGCCTCTCAAAGGGGAACATTAGGATTAAATTCACCTGCAAATTGTCCAAACATGGGCACAAAGCCTCAAGGGACGGAAGGCAGACTGCAGGGAAAGGAAGGAAGGAGACAGTGGCATAGGGCCCCAAGTCAACCTTCGTCTCCTCTTCAACACTAATTCTAATCAATTGTAATTCTGATTCTGTTTTAGGCCGAAAATGCCACATACATGATTCAATATTGGCTGAGCTAGACACTAGGACATGAGTAGATGAATAAATAATGTATAAATTTTTAAAAAACTCAAAAACTTCCCACAGCGAATCACTGCAGAAACACATTTCAGAGGAAGGGTTGGTATGTCTGCCTCTTCTCGTTATTGAACAACCACAGTCTTGAGCCACAGACGTATTCGATTTCCGCAAGCCCATCACAGTCCACACATCACCACATATGATGGCAATGCCTGATCTTGGACCACAGAAGGAGGATGGAAAAGCAGATGATTTTAGCTCCACTCTGGTCCCCAGAACAATACAGCATGGTTGTATACATACACAAATACATGTATGTCCACATATAAAGAGTAGGAAAGAAAAAGTAAAGAATGGGAGGAAAGCTGAAAAAATTTACAAAAAGATTTCTCCTTCTAGGGATACATCATGAAAAATTGAAAACCTAAAGAAAAACTGAAACCTGAATATTCTGACCCCCAAAATAAATAAGAACAAAGCTAACCGGAAGCCTCCTTTTGGAGACACTCAGTGACACTTTGCCAGGAGCCCTACCGTTCCTACCATTTTGACATCATAATTCTGCTTTTGAGATTAACCTATACAGACTGGCATAGTAGCTGAGAAAACATTAGGCGTGAATCTGTTCATTAAAATGTAATTTATATTTGTGAAAAACTAAAAATGACCTAATGACATTCAAGAAAGCTTAAATATATTAGTTTAAATCTATTGATGAAATATTGAATAATCACTAAATGATTCTATTACTAATTGCAATGCTGTTACAAATGCAAAATATACTTTTTTGCAAAACTGGGTACTGAGGTGAGGACCTTCATAATGAGCTATATCCCCAGCCCTCCTTTTACTTTTTAATTTTGAGACAGAGTCTCACTAACCTGCTAAATTGCCCAGGCTGGACTCAAATTTGTAATCCTCCTACCTCAGCCTTCTACAGTGCTGAGATTACAGATCACTGGGCCTGGTTAGGATGAAGTGTATTTTTATAACATCATAATTATATAAAACTTTGGTAGAAATTCAAGAAAGACTAGATAAAAATATGCAGAAGAATTCCTGAATTCATATTTAGGCAGTGAAAATAAAAGATTATCTGGTTTCTTTAGCTTATTTTCATATTTTCTAGAATGCTTTAAACTTTTCTTAACAGTTACATATTACATGTAAATTATAAGCATATAACTTAAGTATTTTTCTTCTTAAAATCTTTATTTGACAGTAACATGGACTGGGAAATACTTGAGTGTATTGTGAGTTGGGTTAGATCTCAATGTTAAGGCATCTTTTGTTGGTTAACAATGTCAACTTGATTAGCTTGGGAGCTCCTAAAGGGTCAGAGAAGCATACTTATAGATGTGTCTGAGTGAGTGAACAGGGCCTGACTTTGAGTCTTTTTCAATGTCCCCGACCTCTTCCTCTCTGGGGCTGTTTCCCTGAAATGAAAGTTTTGCTCTGCCATAATCTTTTGCCTTGGAACCAGATGGCCAACGACTGACTCTCCTAAAACCATAAGCCAAATTAAACCTCTCTTTCTTCAAGTCATAGATATTGGATATTGATTGAACAGCTGACCAATACAGAAAATTGGTAACAGAGAAGTGGGTCATTGTTGTGACTTTACCTGATTATGTGGTTTCTATGACTATGCGGATTCTTCTTTTAGAACTGGCATGCAAGAGGTGTTTGGAAAAGTTTGGGAAGAGATAGAAAGGCCCTAGAATACTGGAAGCAGTGCATGATGAATGATTCTGGTCACAAGTCAGAGAACTAGAATGCTGACACGAATAGGGACAGTAAAGGTCAGGCTCAGGATATTCCGGTTGAGAACAAGAGCTTGCCTAGAGGCTATGTGTGCTACATCGTGACAAAAACTTTGTGTACATTTGCTCATGTTCGGAGACTTTTCAGGAGGCCAAAATTAAGGGCTGTGAACTAATCGGATGGAGAAAGTTTCAAGGCAGCCTAACACCCAGGCTGGGGTATGGGTCCAGCTGCTACGTTGGGCAAAATCTGTACCAAGAACTGGGAGCAGAAAGAAGAGAATAAAGACTTGAAAAACTTAAATTCTGGCTCCAAAGGAATCACGTGTAAAGTTAGGCCCAAGGGAAGCATGGTTGTTGAAGAGATTAATGCAACTGAAAAGAAACCAAGGATTTTGTAAAAAGAAAAACAAAAGATGCCTTGAAGGCATCTCAGAGATCAGCAAGACTCCACTGGCTCAAGGTTGCAAAAGTGTGAGCCTTTCGTCTGAGAAGAGAGGCCCTGCGCCCCTAGTCCTTGGCAGTTTCCTCTTACATTCTCACACTTTTACCTCCAAAGCAAAGAAGACATGAAGACATATGGATTACAAAACGCGTGTGCATGACAACTCTATGGTAGGAAGCCGCCATCCTCACTCAGTGGATAAATCCCTTCCTGTGTCCTCAGAGTATTTTCTAGGTTGAACCATCACCATCTGCTGTGCTCAACTTATAATACTCACATTTTTATTACTGTCAATGCTTTAACTGGTATATAAAAACATAAACTTATGCATATTAATAGGACACCATGCAATTCTGATAGATTTGTCTGCTGCATAATGTTCTAATCAGGTTAAATTTATATAGGTCTTCCAATGTTCACTGTTTATGATAAAAAAAATACAAAATCCTTTCCTCTAGCTTTTAAAAAAATATACTACATGAATATTATCTACACTGACATCATATTTTCAACTAAGTGAGAATTTAAGAGATGCACCTAAAATAGTACTTAGAGGGAAATGTATAGCTTTAATGCTTGTAGTAAAAGACAGTGTAAAATTAATAAGTATTAACATTAAGACCCTAGAAGAAGAAAGAGCAAACAGTAGAAAATATTGTCTACCAAAAGCTGAAATTAATAAAATATTTTTAAAGTACTGAAAATAAATTTTAATTTAGTTATTCTGAAAGGGAACACTATGCCCCTGGATGAAAAGATTCAATGTTCTAAACATATAAATTTTCACCGAAATTATCCATGATTTAAATGTAATAGTTTTCAAAATCTCAAGATGTGTTTGAAGAAATTAGGACGATAGTTCTAATGTTCAAAAGGAAATGTAAAGGATCCAGAATTGCCCAAACAAACTTGCAAAAGAAGAAAACTGGTGAAAGACTTATCCTGTCGATGAGAAAACTACAGTGATCACTCCTGCATCAACAAAATGAGAGATATAGAGATGGATCAGTGCAATGGAGCAGCGAATGCAGAAGTAGACCAACGTGTGTAAGGCCTGTTGACTCTCAATCAAGGCCTCTCATCTATGTGTGGAGTAAATACACACAAATAATGCTAGATCAACTACACGCATGTATACAAAGCAGATAATCCTGAACTGCTTCCTCATTCAATTCATAAATATAAACTTTAGATGCAACATAAAACCAAATGTGACCTTTTTTAGAAGAAAACTCACAACTTTGGATCAGAAAAAAACTTTTAGCGGGACATGAAAATCATTAACCACAAAGGAGAAAAGAAAAAATTGATAGATAGCATTTTGTTAAAATTAAAAATTTCTACTCTTCAAATGACACCATTAAGAAAATGGATGGGTAAGTTACAGGCTGAGAATTATATCTGTAGTACTTATATTTCATCAAGGACTTATATCTAGAATATATTAAAAACTCATATAAATCAGGGATGAAAAGCCCAATAAAAATTAACAAGAGATTTGAGCTCACACTTTCAAAAAAAGATATATGGTGGCCAATAAGTACACGACAAAAACACTCAAATCACTAGCCACCAAGTTAAAACAATAATCTATCTTCACATCCACTGAATTGGCTATAATTTAGCTGATAACTTAAAATTGGCTACCATTTAGTCGATCTCAAAGACTGGCAACGTTAATATTGGTGGGGCACCCAACGAACGAGACTTACAATCATAAAGCGCATGTTCCTGATGGGAACGTGAAACCTCATGACTTCCCTGGAGGTGGGCAGGTTCTTTGGGACAACAGTAAGCATACTTCTACTCGATGGCCTAGGAATTCTACCCCTGTGCATGTCACAAAGAAAGACAAGGGGATCATAGCTCTACACAGGACTTGTGTGAGAAGATTTATATTACCTTAGTCATGACAGCCCTAAATTCATAACAACATGAATATACATCAACCAGAGAATGCATAAGCAAATAGAGACTTACCCTTAAGATGGAATACCCCGGAAGAAAAAGAGAAGGAGGAACCAAAGTCTAACACGGATACCTACGACATTATGGGTACATCTCGTCTAACACGGATACCTACGACATTATGGGTACATCTCGTCTAACACGGATACCTACGACATTATGGGTACATCTCGTCTAACACGGATACCTACGACATTATGGGTACATCTCGTCTAACACGGATACCTACGACATTATGGGTACATCTCGTCTAACAC
>PVKB01003458.1:109489-199660 GCA_004027205.1 Ctenodactylus gundi | reverse complement strand
AGAACCTCAGGGTTGTTTTAGACGGCTAAAGAGGTGGAACATTTTTTCGTGTATTGATTGGCCATTCAGACTTCTTCTGAGAACTGCTTATTCACTTCAGTATCCCATTTTTTGATTGGGTCCTTTAATTTAGAGGCTCGAATTTTTTCAGTTCTTTGTATATTCTTGATACTAGTCCTCTGTCTGAGGAGTAGCTGGCGAATTTTTTTCCCATTCCGTGGGTGCTCTCTTCGCTCTGCTGATGGTTTCCTGTGCTGTGCAGAAGCTTTGTAATTTCATATAGTCCCACTTGTCAGTTCTTGGTGTTATCTCCCGTACTTTGGGTGTTTTATTGAGAAAGTCCTTGCTTACAACTATGTCTTCGAGGGTTTTGCCTACTTTTTCTTCCAACAGGTTCAGTGTTTCTGTTTTAATGTCTAAGTCTTTGATCCATTTTGATTTGATTTTGGAGCATGGTGAAAGTTGTGGCTCTAGTTTCAGTCTTCTGCATGTGGTTAGCCAATTTTCCCAGCACCATTGGTTAAAGGGGCTGTCTTTACTCCAGTGTGTGTTTTTGGCCCCTTTGTTGAAGATTAGATGGGTGAAGGTCCTCGGGGATGTTTAAGTATCCTCAATTCTATTCCATTGACCCACCTTGTCTGATTTTTTTGTTGTTGTTTTTGTTTTGTTTTGTTTTGCTTTTTGAGGCAAGGTCTCACTCTGTAGTTCACGCTGGTCCTGGACTCACTATATAGTCCAAGCTGGCCTTGGGCTTACGGCAATTCTCCAGCCTCAGCCTCCAGAGTGCTGGGATTACAGTAATGCACCACCATGCCTAGTTTATGTGGTAATGGGGACTCGAACCCAGAACCTTATTTTTATTGCTAGGCAAGCGCTTTAACCACTGTGCTAGTCCCCCATCCCCCACTTGCCTGTTTTTGTGCAAATACCATGTCATTTTTATTACTGCTGCTGTGTAATATCATTTGATGTCTGGAATCGTGATGCCTCCTGCTTTTGTTTTATTGCTTGCAATTGTTTTGGCCATTCTTGGCCTCTTGTGGTTCCATATAAAGTTTTGGATCATTTTTCTAGTTCTGTAAAAAATGCTGCTGGTATCTTGATTGGAACTGCATTGAATCTCTATATCAATTTAGGTAGTATGGTCATTTTGACAATGTTGGTTCTGCCTATCCAGGAACAGGGGATTTCTTTCTTTTTTCAGAATACTATAGTTCTCAGTATAGAGACCCTTTACTTGGTTTGTTAGGCTGATTCCTAGGTGTTTGGTTTTCTTGAGGTGACTCTGAATGGGATTTTTAAAAAATCTCTTTCTCTGTTTTCATTGTTGCTGTAGAGGAATGCTACTGGTTTTGTGTATTGATTTTATATCCTGCAATTTGGCTGAATTTGTTTGCTAGGCCTAAGATTCTTCTGGTAGAGTTTTTGGGGTCCTCTATGTAAAGGATCATGTCATCTGCGAATAAGGATAGCCTGACTTCTTCCTTTCCTGTGCGTATTCCCTTTATTCTAGTCTCTTGCCTGATTGCTCTGGCTAGGGTTTCGAGCACTATGTCAAATAGGAGTGGTGAGAGAGTGGGCACCCTTGTCTTGTTCCTGATGAGAGGGGAAATGCTTTCGGTTTTTCCCCATTTAGGATGATGTTGGCTTTAGGATTGTCATAAATTCCAGTTGATCTTTTGTGTGTTACTGGGCCAGGCATATGCTAGACTAGTGTTTTAAGCCTCCAGCCTCTCCTGCCATTTTTGATTTTAAGATAGGGTCTCACTAAGTTTTTAAGTTGCCCAGGCTGAGCAATCTTCTTGCCTCATCCTCCCAGAGTGCTGGAATTACAAGTGTGCACCACCATACCCAGATTCTGATTTTTTATATTCTTTCTCTGTCCCTTCTCTTCCCTCCCCTCTTCTCCTGGTCCTCTTCCCCACCTCCAAGAATTCTACCTTCCTGTTTCCTACCATCTCTCCTTTATTTCACTCTGTATTTATACTTTGAGTTTCTTATATAAGCAAAACCATGCAATAACCTTCTGTGTCTGATTTGTCTCATTTAGCATTATGGTCCCAAGGTGCACCCATTTTCCTACATATGACTCAAATTTATCCTTTTTATGGAAGAGCAGTACTCCATTGTCTATATATAATATCTGTTTTCTTTCTTTTGCATAGGGATTGAATACAGGTACTTCAGTCTGAGCTTAAACTTGAATTCTACTGCCTCAGCCTCTCAAAGTGCTAGAGTTATAGGCCTGTGCCACTGGGCCTGGCTATATACCACTTTTATTTTCTTTCTTTTTCTTTTCTCTTTCTGTTTCTTTACAGTACTAGGAATTGAACCCAGGGCCTTCACTCTGAGCTACATCCCCAGCCCCTCTTTATTGTTCATTTGAGACAGCATCTCACTGAATTGCTAAGTATCCCAGAATAGGCTCAAACTTGTAATTCTTCTGTCACCGACTCCCAAAGTTCTGGAATTATTTGCCTGTACCACCAGGCCTAGCTATATACCATATTTTCTTTATCCATTATTCTGCTGATGACCATATCAGCTGCCTTCAAGATTTAGCTATTATAAGTTAAGTTGCTATTAACACAGGTGTGGGAGTATCACTGTAGTATGATGTGTTTAACTCTTTGAGGAAGATACCCAGAAGAGGTGGCTAGACAAATGGGATTTGCATTTTCAGTTTTTTGAGAAGTCTACTGATTTCCATAGTGGTTGTGCTAACTTATTGTCCCACCAACAATACAGCAGGGTTCCTTTTTGCCTCAGCTCCACTAGCACTTAGGCTTTTTGTGTTCTTGCTGAAGCCACTCTGCCTGGGGTAGCATGGAATATTAGAGTTCCTAGGACTTGTGTTTCTCTAACGGCTAAACATGGGACAAGGGCATCCCTCTCACCATTCCTCTTCCATCTTACCCTGGGAGTTCTTGCCAGTGACTCTCTGAGATTTTCCCCTCCTTCCCCCTCCCCTCTGTGTAGACTCAGAGGCTGTGAAGAAGGCTGCCCTGGCCAAGAAGGAGGAGGAACTGGTGAGTGAGCGCACAGAAGCCTTCACCATCGCCCGCAACCTCCTCACAGCTGCTGCAGATGCCACAGAGCGAATCATGTCATCCTACAAGGAGGTAACTGTGGAGCAGCCCACACCCCACCTGCTCCCAGCTGGCCAGCACTGAGCCTAGGTCACCCTCCTCACAGGTGACTGAGCTGGCAGGCTACACAGCCCGTGTTCATGAGATGTTCCAGGTGTTTGAAGATGTCCAGCACTGTCGTTTCAAGAGATCTGGGGAGCCAGAGGACACTCAGCTGGGGTCTGGGGCTGTGGTCCGCTGTGGTGTCCGCATGGAGGGGCCCTTGCAGATCCGAGGTAAGGAGTCTCCATGCCAACCCCTTTTGTGTCCTTGATTTCCCATGTGCAGTTCCATGCAGTCCAGTGGGAGAAGGCTGCCTGGCAGGGGCCCTGAGGACTTCTGGCAGGTGGAACTAGGCCCTTGGAGAAGGTCCTCAGGAGAGGGGCATTCTCCGAGCAGGCACTAATGCCGTGCCCTCCAGAGACCCCTGGCTGGAGTCTTGGTTAAGGAAGAGGGAGCCAGGTGTGGTGGCATAGGCCTGTCATTTTTGCACACTGGGAGGCTGAGACAGGACAATTGCAAGTTCAAGCCCAGCCAAAATGAGTTGGGGATATAGCTCAGTATAAAAGCTCAGGGCTCAGTCCCCAGTACTGAAAAAAGAGGGTGCTGTGGTCCCTGAGAGCACAGGATTATACACCTGTACAGGGCCGGTAGGGCAACTAGGAGAAGTTAAGACATTGTGCAAGCTGCAGTGGCAGTCAGGGTACAATGGGAAAGGGTCCCAGACATCCAAGCTGCCTTTAGGTGGTACTGGGTAGGAAGGGCTTAAGAGCAAGAGACCCAAGACCCATGTTTCCAGGAGACCAAAGGGTAGCAGCCCAGGGCATAGTGCTAGACACTGGGTCCAGCTTGTTGGCTGAGCTGGCTGTTTTCCTAGAGGTTACTCTGTTAATCCAGAATTTGCCAGCATGCTGTCGGCAGCCAGCCTGGGCCTGGGGAGAAGGGAGGGCATTAGGGTACATGGACCTCCCCAGAGAACTTTCCTCCTGGCATTCTCTCCACAGGCCAGGTGGTGGACGTGGAGCAAGGAATCATCTGTGAGAATATCCCTATCATCACACCCACGGGAGAGGTGGTGGTGGCCAGCCTCAACATCAGGGTAGGAGAGTGAGCACTGACATCTGGCCTGGAAGGGCTGCCTGGCTAGGGAAAGAGGGTAGGACAGGGTACATGGCTCAGGGTCCTGGCCATCTTCATTAACAAGCTCTAGCCATTGGCATCCCGCCTCTGGCCACGCTGGCAGTAGCCATTGTCCTCAGATCTGCGTGGCAGATGGGCCAAGGTCAAGAAGAAAGATCAACGTGTCTCTGACAAAGTTCTGGAGTGATACAGGCCAAGCTGATAAAGACACTCGTGATTACCAGGAGTGGCCAAGGGTTACCCAGGCACCACTGCCATGCCTGCTGCATGACCCCTGTCCCTGAAGAGCCAGGGCTTGGAGCTGTGGTCCTGCTCTGGCTACAAGGGGAACGCTGACACTCTTCTTACCTAGTCCCTGCCATTCAGCCTGGGCTCCTGCTCTGAGACGCGCCAGACACAAGGTCTCTGTGATGGGCATAGACATGAAAAGGAATAGCTGAGAGCTTCACCAATCCACTGATTGTCTGTGTTTCTGGCCAGAAGTCAGGAAAGGACCAGGGAGCAATGAAGTGAGGGGGAAAATAGGACAAAGGTACATATTCTCTGAACTCTGGGCTGATACTAGAGACCAGAGATAAATCAGAGTGTTGCAAAGGCTACCTCAGGGAGTCTTTATTCTGGGGTAGGGCACTGAAGTGTTACAAAGATCTCAAATTAATCCAGGCTCAATGGCCTGGGAAGCTAAGGCAGGAGGATTACAAGTTTGCAGCCAGCCTGGGCATCTTAGTGACTTAGCAAGACTCTATCTCAAAATCAAAACCAAAACATGGGATAGGAATGTGGCATAGTGTGAAGGTCCCTGGGTTCCATCCCTAGCACCACAAAAAAATTAGACAGCTGTTTAGGGTACAGCAGAGCTGCTAAAAAGACAGTGACTGTTCCTTGGGGGCATGGAAGCAGGTGAATGAATGGGCCTAACTAGTGCAAGGGACTTGGTGGGGGAAGTAGAGAAGGGGGTTATAGGCATCTTTCCTATATCCCTGGAGGGGTGGGCAAGAGTCAGCTGAAAGCAGGGCACATGTCTTTACCTTCACAGCACTGTAAAATGGTGTGATCTGCATATACTTGGTGATTGCTCTAGAGGCTGGTATAGCAACCAATGGCTGATGTGTCTGAGGTGGGTGGTTTTCAGGCTGCCTCAGGTAGGACAGTCAGGCCTAGGGAGCAGAGAGGGGGGACAGGAGCTGAGATGCCTCAGCATCTTCTTGCCTCCCTCAGCTCCTCCTTCTGGGCTAACGGTAGCATCCTGAGGTTGTCACAGAGTCCATAGGTGGGGCAGTGTGAACACCCAGCTCAGTGGCACCTGTTGGGATCTGGAGTCCTAGAGTCTAGTCCTGTAGTCCTGGCTGGGCAGGCTGGCTTCCTGATGGAGTTGGGGGTGACCTGAGCCCTCCCAGCTGTTGCTTGGTGGGCCATCCTCACCACTGGTCTTCCTGTGGTGCTTTCCCCCTAGTGGGCATATGGGTGCAAAGCTTCCCTTTGCAAAGAACACAGGTCAGGTGGGAGGAGGGGCCTCTCCAGGGTGACTCAATATCTGCAATGATCCTGCTTCCAAATAAGGGCATGTGCAAGGGACAGGGGTTAGCATTCCAACATATGAGTTCAAGAGACATGGTTCAATCCGTAGCACTGGCTGAAGGACACCAAAAGATCTTTCCAGGAGCCCGGTATGCAGTGTCACTCTCTGGGGCATTCCCAGATGAGGAAACACACACACTGAGATTGGGAACGGACTAAGTGTGCTGGTGCCAGAGGTGGCTGGGGGTGGCTGGAATGCTCTCTGCCACAGGATGTCCTGGTTTCATGTCATAGCACCTGTGCTAATGGGAACCAGCAGAGAGGACAGACCCCCTGGTTCCCCCACACTGCTTTCCCCAAAGTCTTATAGGACAATGTCCTCAGCACTAAGCCCAGGGACCACAGCAGCACCTCTGCAAGCCCTGGCACCTTTAGAGGTGTCGAGGACCCAGGGGGCAGGAGGTAATGGGAGGGGTATAAGAAAGTGCCTTTTAGGAGCAGGGCCAAGTAATGTAGACCTGTAATCGCAGGACTCTGGGAGACTGAGGGAAGAGGACTGCAGGTTCCAGCCTAACCCTGACGACTTGGGAACTTAGTGAGACTCTGTCTCAAAGATAAAAAATGGACTGGGTATGTAATTCAGCCTCAACATCCTGGGTTTAATCCCTAATACCAAAAAAAAAGTGCTTTTCAGGGGCAAAGGCCCAGGACCTAGTGCTTGGATTCCCAGGGAAATGGAAGTCCTGTGAGACTGAGGGTGACATGGACTGTCTTCAATTAACAGCAGCAGGAAAGGCCCTTCTTCCCATACGGTCCATACTTTTAAGTCTTGTTCCATTCCTGGGCATCCCACATCCCAGGTCTGGCATGAGTTAGAACTCTGGTCATAGTTGCCATCCCTTTCTGGCCCAGGTGCCACTGGCTGCCACCTCCCCCCACAGGTGGAGGAAGGCATGCACCTGCTCATCACAGGCCCCAACGGCTGTGGCAAGAGCTCCCTCTTCCGGATCCTGGGTGGGCTTTGGCCCACATATGGCGGCGTGCTGTATAAGCCCCCACCCCAGCGCATGTTCTACATCCCTCAGAGGTAAGGGCAGCCCCATAGGATCTCAGGAGCAAACCCCCCAGACACTGCCCCCAATCTGGACAGGACAGGGGTTGTAGGTCCTATGCCCTCCCTCCCCTCCTCACCCTATTCCCTCATCTGACCATCTCTTGAATCTCATGGAGTGGGTGGCGGGGTGGGGGGGCCACACATATTATATATGCATGGGTACTGGGCCTGGTGTTTGTCAGCTGAAGGAAATGGGGCCTTCATTGCCCTCTGTGGACACATTATTTTCCCATAGGCCCTACATGTCCGTGGGCTCCTTGCGTGACCAGGTAATCTACCCAGACTCAGTGGAAGATATGCGGAGGAAGGGCTGCTCAGAGCAGCAGCTGGAAGCCATCCTGGACATCGTGCACCTGCACCACATCCTGCAGCGTGAAGGAGGTAGGCAGGCCATTGACTGCGTTAGCCCTGTGCTGAGACCCTGGCCTCCTCCCCATACCCAGGAGTCCAAAGAGCTAGGACCTCTTGGCTTGGTGGAGCCTCGGTCTCCTGAGGGCACCTGGGAAGGAGGCTCCCTGGGAACCCCAGACACCCTGATTCAGGGGTCACTGAGCAGTCACCACATCTGGGAGCCAGGAATTGCGGTACCATCATAGCCTGGGCTCTAATGCAGGGAGGTGCTGGTGCCCTCAGCAACCCAGGCTTCCCCTTAGAGGACTCAGAAGCCGTAGAAGGCTCTAGGCAGCAAAGGGACAAAGGACAAGGGACAAGTCTGCTTTGCTTCCAGCAAGATGGTTCTCCTCCAATCAGTAGGTCACCATGTGTGCACAGAGGCTTGGAATGTGGGTGGGGACATAAGTCAAGGAACTCTTGAAGTGCCCTTAGGAGAGAGGGATAGACAGCAAGACAAGATATTCCTGAGAAGACAAGGCTTATCAGGGGCAATACTGGTCTGCAGTGCCCATTGTGCCCAGAGGGAGGGCTAGGGAAGAAAGGCTGATGTTTCAGGGACAGAAGGAGGGCACAGCTGGGTTCCTCTGGGTTCTGCCTCCTGTCTCCTCCACCAAGGGATAAGATGGGCTTGTGCAGAGACCTCACTCTACCCTCAGAAGGAAAAGGAAGGGGTGTCATGCCCTCCATCTGTGGCAGCACTAATAAAGTCACTGCTTAATGCCTAGTGTAGAACTTGCAGGGAATGGCAGGCTGGAATGGCCCAGAATTTCCTCCAGAATTTCCCACCTGTGTAGAGAAGTAGGGAAGCTGGCTAGGCCTTTCTCTGGCTACTTTGAAGCCTCATTCTCAGCTCTCCACTCCACTCCAGCCTGACCTCGCCTTCCTTCCCCTATCTTGCTTCTGCTGCTATCAACCCAAGAGGGCCCCCTCCTCCTACCCTCTATGCCCAGGACCTTTGGCCATCATCACAACTTATTAAGATCTAATCCAACTATGAGTAACAGAACCATTATCTGCCCCCAACGGTGGTTTAAACCACTTATGAGTGTTACCCACTATACTGTAGGTATAAGAGACAGGCCATACCTGGTCTGTGCAGGCTGTAGGGATCCAGGCTACCCCACCAAATCACTGCTATGTGTGACCACCATTCTGAGTCACCTCATGATCCAAGATGGCAGCCACAGCAGTCATATCCATATTCTAGGCTACAGGATGGAAGAAGTAAGGGGAAGAGGCAAAGGGTGCTTGCCTTCTGTCTTTTTTTTTTTTTTTTTTTTTGAGATAGGGTCTCACTCTGTAGTTCAGGCTTCAGGCTCATCCTGAATTTACTATGTAGCCTAGGCTGACCTCGAACTCATGGCAATCTTCTTGCCTCAATCTCCTAAGTGCTGGGACTACAGGTATATGCCACCATGCACTGCTACATGAAGTCTATTTAAATGTTTTGTATACTTTGTTTTCATTTCATTATTTTTTGAGACAAAGCCTTGCTCTATAGCCCAAGCTAGTCCTGAACGCACTATGGAGTCCAGGCTGGCCTTGAACTCATGGCAATCCTCCTGCCTCAAGCCTCCCAAGTACAGGCATACACCACCACGTATGGCTTATATGGTGCTGGGGAATCAAACTCAGATACTTAGTGCTTGACATAGTGCTTGCTAGGCAAGTGCTTTAACCACTGAGCCATCCTCCAGCCCCTTAATTCTTTTTATTTTACTTTGACTTCCTTGTCTTTATTTTTTATTTTTAATTTA
This sequence comes from Ctenodactylus gundi, assembly GCA_004027205.1. NCBI lineage: Eukaryota > Metazoa > Chordata > Mammalia > Rodentia > Ctenodactylidae > Ctenodactylus > Ctenodactylus gundi. The sequence continues at coordinate 190,610 of PVKB01003458.1, read as the reverse complement.
CATACTGCATCTTGATTATTTTATTTTAATTTCCCTCCCCACCCCCTTAACCCTCCACATCCCCTTTCCCTCTCCACAAAATCTGTCTTCTTACTTTCTTCCATCTCTCTTTTACTTTTTTATGGTATGGTTTTCTCATATTAGAGAAACCACGTGATATATAACCTTCTAGGTCTGATTCATTTTGCTGAACATAAGGGTCTCAAGGTGCATCTATTTTCCTACAAATGATTCCAATTTATCTTTCTTAATGGCAGAGTAGTACTTTGTTGCGTAAATATTCCACTTCATTTCTCTGTTGCTGAATATATGTATCAGTGTTTTTCAAGATTTCACTGTTATAAGTTGTGCTGCTATAAACATGGTTATACCTATATCACTTTTGTATGATGACATTAATTCTTTTGGAAAGATACCCAGAAGAGGTATAGTTGGTTCAAATGGGATATCTATTTTCAGGCTTTTGAGGAATCTACATATTGCTTTCCATAATGCTTGTACCAGCTTATGGCACCACCAACAATGTAGGAGAGTTCTTTTTTTTCCTACAACCTTACCGGCATTTGTTGTTTTTTGAATTCTCGATACCAACCATTCTTACAGGAGTTAGACAGAGGACTAGGGGAGTAGCATAGCAATTAGCATTCTAACCTAGCAAGTGCAAGGACCTGAGCTCAACAATTGCCCACATAAGCCAGACATGGTAGCACACAACTGTAATCCCAGCACTTAGGAGGCTGAGGCAGTAGAATGACTGTAAGTTTGAGGCTAGTCTGGGCTATGTAGTGAATTCAGGACCAGCCTGGACTACCAAATGAGACCTTGTCTCAAAAAAAGGAGTTATATGGGAACCTCAGTGTTGTTTTGATTTGTGTTTTTCTGATGAATAAAGATGCTGAACATTTTTTCATATATTTACTGGCATTTGGACTTCTTCTCTTGAGAACTGTTTATTCATTTCAGATTCCCATTTTTTTTTTTTTTGATTAGGGCCTTTTTTTGAAGGGTCTAATTATTTTCAGTTCTTTGTGTATTCGGGTTTTTTTAGTAAATATAAATTTCATTATTGGGTATGCTCCTTTTCTAGTGGGACCTGCTTCTTCTTTGCACAGAGTATTCTGCTAGATTCCGAGAGAAAAATGCTTAAGATCATCAGAACCTTGCTCATGGAAAGTATTAATGTTGAAATAAGAACAACTTTCTCTTTTTTTGTTTTCTTTTTTCTTTTTCTTTTTTCTCTGTAGTCTAGGCTGGCCTTCAACTCACTATATAGGCCAGGTTTGCCTCAAACTCAAAATCCTCCAAAAGGCTGGGATTACAGGCATGTACCTCCATGCCTGACCAAAAAAAAAAAAAAAAAAACAATTTTTTGAAGACAGGATCTTACTCATTGGCTCAGGCTGGTCCTGAACTCACTATATAGCTCAGGCTAGCCTTGGACTCATGCCAATCCTCCTGTCTCAGCCTCCCAAGTGCTGGGATTGCAGGCATGCACCACCACGCCAGACTTTATGTATTGCTGGAGGATCAAACTCAGAGCCTTACACTTGCTAGGCAAGCACTTTAAACACTGGGCCATTCCTTCAGCCCAGTTTCTTTTTTCTTTATCGAAGATCAAAGTTGTCTGTTTGCAACTTGCTTCTTTCGGCCAGTTATCAACTTCGTTGTGTATGAGGCACATGGCAAAACACTCTATGCTGGCTATCATACAACAAATGACTATTTGATAAAGGAGACACCTTTTCTTGAACTCTGGTCTAGTTCAAATATTAGCCAAAAGGATCAAGGTCACAAAGGAATCTGACCAAGATACAATTCAGAACTATCTTTAGTAGTAGCTTCACTGCTTTGATCAGGCCCCTACAAAAAGCATTACTGCATTAAGAATCCCTTTTCTTCTATTAAAAGTCTCTAATGAGCAGATGCTTGTAAGACTAATTCAAGGTAGTACATAGATACTTAGGAAAGTAGACCAAAGAGCAAGAGTGGTAGCCAAGAAAAAGTGAACTAAGAAAATGTACTTTTTAACAAGCTTTTTACTAATGAGAAATTAAGATATTTTCAGTCTTTTTCTTTCCTTTTCCACAATGTCTCTAATGTTCTGGAGTTTTCTGACATTCTGAACCAAGGACACCAAACCCTCCCTAAAATCACTAGTTCCATGATCTCTGCTAACATTTTCAAGCTCATCAAAATCAAGGTCTCTTTGAGTTTATCCTGAACAATCTTTTGCTCTTCTATCTCCGCAAGCAGGACCTGCTTGGCACATAATTCAGTTTTATACTTCTGTAATTCTTCAATTTCTTTTTGAAGAGGTTGGAATTCTTCCTCACTATAAGGATGTACCTCCTGACATTTATCTTCAGGAAACAAGATGTTTGGGGGAATACATAAAATCAACTGCAAAAAAAAAAAAAAAAAAGGTTGTCAAAATGTCCTTTCATGAAGCAAAGAAAGTTCTCTGTACATTTACAAATCTGGACCGGGCTAATTTCTAACTTACAACTTCTTCAGAATAATTTGTTCAACAGCATGCATCATTTCAAATAGGTAGTCTTTTTTTTTCTTTTTCTTGAGACAGGGTCTCACTCTGTAGCCCAGGCTTGTCCTGAACTTGCTGATGCAGCTCAGGCTGGTCTTGGATTTGGGACAATGAGCCTGCCTCAGCCTCTGCTGGGATCGCAGACATGCACCACCATGCCCAGCTTTATGTGGTGCCTAGGGATCAAACTCAGGACCTTGTACTTGCAAGGCAAGCATTTAACCACTATGTCATCCCTCCAGCCCCCAAATAGGTAGTCTTGATATGCAGTGTAGATCCTAAGCATGCAAGTGTGTGGTGTGAAGCCAAAGAACTGGGCTTTATAGGTCTTTGGATCCACGGACAGCTTGGTTTACCAGAGATCAAAGTTAGTTATTCTCAATTGCAAAAACCTGTAGTGATCATGCAGGTGATGAGGTCGATGGCACACTGCTTCCCACCACCTCCTTTAAACTAGAATGAGCTGGGGCTGGAGGAATGGCTCAGCGGTTAAAGCGGTTGCCTAACTAACCACTAAATCAAGGACTAAGTACCCAGGCTCACTTCCCCAGTACCACATAAGCCTGGCGTGGTGGTGCATACTTGTAATCCCAGCACTTGGGAAGCTGAGGCAGGAGGCTTGCCATGAGTCCAAGGCCAGCCTGCAAGACCCTGTCTCAAAATATATATATATGTATATATATAATGAGCTGCCACAGATTGGCTGCAGTACTGACTCCTCAAAATTCCAGTTGATGTGTATATTTTTAATAAAAGTCCTCTGTACGAGGAGTAGCTGGCAAAAATTTTTTCCCACTTCGAGGGTGTCGTCTTCACTCTGTTGTTTCCTTTGCTGTGCAGAAGCTTTTTAAATTGATATAATCCAATTTGTTGATTCTTGATGTTATCAGGAATTTTATATCTTCTTGGTTCATTTTTAGTATATTGTGTGTATCTAGGAATTTATCAATTTCTTCTGGGTTGTTGAATTTAGTGGTTTTCAAATACAGGTTTTCAAAATTGTTCCTTATAATCATCTGGATTTCAACAATGTTGTGATTTCACTTTTTTTTTTTTTTTTGAGACAAAGTCTTGCTCTGTAGCCTAGGCTGATCCTGAACTCACTATAGAGCCCAGGCTGGCCTTGGACTACACAGCAATACTCCTGTCTCAGCCTCCTCAGTGCTGGGATTACAGGCGTGAGCCACTAACTACGTCTGGTTTATGTGGTGCTGGGGAATGGAACTCAGGTACTTAGTGCTTGAATTAGGGCTTGCTAGGCAAACGCTTTAACCACTGAGTCATTCCTCCAGCCCCACATTTTCATTTCTAATTGCACTTATGTGAATTTTTCTTTCCTTCTTTTGCTGAGTTTGACTAGAGGTTTATTAATCTTATTTATATTTTCAAAGAACTAATTCTTTGATTCATTGATCTTTTGTATTGTTTTCTTAGTTTCACTTTCATTAATCTCTGCTCTGATTCTTATTTCTTTCCTTCTGCTGCTTTTGGATTTGGCTTGTTGTTGTTTCTCTAAGACTTTGAGCTGCATCAATAGAGTGTTTATTTGAGATTACTCTTATTTCCATATGTGCACTCATAACTATAAGTTTCCCTCTTAGTACTGGTTTCATTGTGTCCATAGATTCTGGTATGATGTACCTCCATTGTCATTTGACTTTAGGAAGTTTCTTATTTCTCCCCTGGTTTCATCTGTGACCCATTGCTTATTCAATAAATTATTATTTAATCTCCAGGTATTTATATAGTTTCTGCAGTAAAATGCTCTACCCCTGAACTATACCCTCTTGTATAGTTTCTGTAGTTTCTTTTGCTGTTGATTTCTAGTTTCATTCCACTATGGTCTGAATGTATGCAGGGAATTATTTCAGTTCTTTTATGTTTATTTAAGCACGTCTTATGTCCAAGGATATGGACAAAGTCCCATGTGCTACTGAGATAAAGGTGTATTCCCTTGACTTTGGATAGAACATTCTGTAGATATCTCTTAAGACCATTTGTTCCAGGGTATGATTTAGCTCTGATGTTTCTTTGTTGATTTTTATGTCTGGTTCACCTGTCCATTTGTGAGACGGGAGTATTGAAGTCCCCTAGTATGATTTTTTGGGGTATATTTGATGTTTCATGTCCAGCAGTTTCTATTTTATGTAGCTGGGTGCTCCTACATTGGGTAAATAGACATTTATAATTGTGAGCTCTTCCTGTTGGATTGTTCCTTGTACCAGTATACAGTGACCATCTTTGTCTCTTCTGATCTGTTTTGGTTTGAAATCTGCAGGGTCTGAGAATAGTACAGATACTCCTGCTTATTTCCGGGCTCCAGTAGTATGGAATATTAGTTTTTCCATCCTTTCACCTTCAGTCTGTGTCTGCTGCTTTGTGGGTGAAGTGTGTCTCTTACAGACAACAAATAGTTGGATTTTGTTTTTTGATTCACTCTGCCAGTCTGTGTCTTTTGATTTGTGAGTTAAGACCATTAGCATTGAGAATAATTATTGTAAGATTTTTACTGAATTTTGTCTTTGTCTTGTTTTTCTGGTGTTGGTTCTTTTTTCTATTTGTTACATTTTCCCTTTCAATGTTTCTTTTCCTCTGTGTTCTTTGATGCTGCCCTTCTTCTCTCTCTGTCTAAGATTCCTTCAAAGTTTTTTTGGGGGGAGAGGGGGAAGTGGGTCTTGCTCTGTACTTCAGGCTGGTCCTGAACTCACTGTATAGACCAAGCTGCCTTCAAACTCACAGCAATCCTCCTGCCTCAGCCTCCTAAGTGCTGGGATTACCGGTATGCACCACCATACCTGGCTAATTTCAAGTGTTTTTTGCAACGCTGGGCTGGTTACAAATTTCTTTAGGTTTCATGAAAAATCTTTACTTCTTCAATTTTCAGGGATAATTTGCTGGATACAAGAGCTTGGGTTGACACTTGCTTTCTTTTAAAGCTTGAAAGATTTTGTTCCAGGCTCTCCTGGCCATTAAGGTTTCATTGAGAAATCTGAAGTAATTTGAATGGGCTTGCCTTGGTAGAATACTGTCTGTTTTTCTCTTACTATTTTTAATATTCTTTGTGTTGAATTTCTGAGGTTTGGATTATGATGCGCTATGGTGAGGTTCTTTTCTGGTCAAGGCTATTTGGTGTTCTCTAAGCTTTTCGTACCTGAATATTAATTTCTTTTCCTAGATTCACAAAGTTTTCTACCATGATTTCAGCGAATACATTCTTTATACCTTTTGAGCTGTCTTCTGTTCTTCCATAATTCTTAGGCTGGTTCTCTTTGAGTCATCTGTCAGCTCTTGTATCTTGCTCACTTCTTGTTTGGGTATCATCCCTGATTGCAGCATTAATTTCTTCAGCCTTGTCTTCTAAGGTGTGAATTCTGTCTTCATAATGTTCAAGCTGCCTTCCCCTGTTTTGAAATGAATTTTTCATATCCTGAACTTCAGCTAAATTTCTTGTCAGATTATCCACTTCTCTATCAAAATGTTCTTTCATATATTGCATTGCCTTATTTACCCCAGCTAGCTTTTTATTTGTTTCTTTTATAAGCTCAATTAATTTTGTATTCATCAGGACCACTACTTGTTCAGTAAATTCCTCTTTAAATTCACTAATTATTACTTGAATTTTTTTTTGAGATAAGGTCTTACTCTTCAATCCAGGCTGGTCCTGAACTCACTGTGTAGCCCAGGCTGGCCTCAAGAACAGAGTAATCCTCTTGCTTCAGCCTCCCAAGTGCTGAGATTACAGGCATGCACCACCATGTCCAGTTTATGTGGTGCTGGGAAATTGATCCCAGGGCCTTGAGCTTGCTAGGCAAGCATTTAACTGCTGAGCTATTCTTCCAGCCCTACTTGCATTTCTTTAAGAATGTCTTGAGTGGGGAGAGGAGGTGGGGGAAAAAAAAGAATGTCTTGAGTGGTTGGAGGAATTGCTCAGCAGTTAAAGTGGTTGTGCTCAAGGCCCTGGGTTCAATTTCCCAGCACTACATAAAGCAAGTGTGGTGTTGCATGCCTATAATCTCAGCACTCTGGAAGCTGAAGCAGGAGGATTTCCATGTGTTCAAAGCCAGCCTGGGCTACAAATGAGTTCAGGACCAGCCTAGACTACAGAGTGAGATGCTGTCTCAAAAAAAAAAAAAAAAAAAGATTGTCTTGTTTGAACTGACACATAAACCAATGGGTCTATTTTGGTTTTTGACTTCCTTTCCTGTAAGTTTCACTGTTTGAGGGCCCACGGTATTAACTTCTGGGGAGTCAAGCAAGATTCAATTGCTGAGGGACTTCACCTTAATGTCCTAGCTGAAAGGTTTCCTTGAATATGTGTGAATGTATATTGGGATTGGGGGAGCCAAAAGTCCTCTGAGTTCTGTGGTGGACCTGGGCAATAAAGGAAACCTAACAGTTTGATGGTATCCAAGATATCTTGTTCACATCTACCCCCCTCAGCAAGGCTCTTCTGTCTGCCCTGGCTTCCTTCCCCTGAGGGTGGGGTTCTCCACCTTCTGAGGTGCTCTTACTACCACCCAAACTGTCCAGGAGGTCAGAAGCCTTTCTCACCTCTCTGCAACTATCTTTTGTGTCAGTTCCTTCCTAGGCACTGGTTAAGAGTGCCTCCAAAATCCCTGGTATGTGGCACATCTGGGGCTTCTTTTACCCAAAACAGTTTAGACTTGGGCTCTTTTCAAAATGGTTCTTGCCTATGTCACTTCCAAGTCTGGCTGCTGAGCACTGCTTCTCCCAAGCTGGTCTTCTGAGTTGCAGGGAGGCCTTTTCAAGGGGAAGTTTGCAGTGTGTTTACAGTTTATACTACCCGCAGGTTTGTTTCTGGAGGCCAGGGCTACCAGGTGCTGTCAATTCTCATGGCTCCCAGATCCGGCTTACCTTAGTCTGTAGCTGCTGGTGGCTCATAGTCCTTTCCAGGCAGCCTGGGGCAGCTTCCTGAGCTGGTGTGATCTTCTGTCTCTGACATGTCTTATCTTTGGGGTTTCTAACTTTACTGTGGCTTCCTTTCAGTTTCTGCAACTCTCCTTCCTCTCCAAGCTAAGTTGAGCACGTAGTTTTTAACTGTATCTTGACTTTTTGGATGAGCCTGCAAGGCTCCTGCAAGGAGCCATTGAGCAGGACTCCTACATGGCTACCATCCTGCTCAGAAGTTTGCACTCCTATTTCGTTGGCTAGAGTTTAGTCACATGGTCACACCTAGCAACTGGGCAAGCTGGAAGGTGTAGTCCTGATTCTGGCTACTGTGTGCCCTGGCAAAATTAGTCCTTGGACACTAGGAGAGAGGTGTCATTCTGCCACCTGTCCTGACAAATCGCCCTCTCCCCAAGCCCTGCCAGCACTGCTAACAGGTCTAGAGGAGACATAGCCTGGTTCCTCCAATGTTGGGGAGACTGCCCCAGCCATCCTGGGCTCTCTGCCATGGCCACAGGCCACCTGCTGGACAAGGTGGTGGTGAGTTCTTCATTGGCATCTCAGGAGGGCCTGCATGTACATCTCTGATTTCTGGGCCTGGAAATAGAGATCTAGAAGTAAAGGTGCTTCTTTCTGAGACTGAAGAAAGAGTGGCTGTGGATGGACATCTCTCTTGGTGGGTCCCAACTGCTTTTCCATGTTAAAAGGATGACCGATAGGCAGATTACACAAGACTACAAGCAGGTAGCTGGGCAAGCCCCTAGAGTCAAATGTGCCATTATTCCCCAAACTGCCCCAGGTAGCCCCAGCCCTGCTTACACTGGCCTCATGTAGTGAGTGGCCTCTTCCCCCTGTGCAGGTTGGGAGGCTGTGTGTGACTGGAAGGACGTCCTGTCAGGTGGTGAGAAGCAGAGGATTGGTATGGCCCGCATGTTCTACCACCGGTAAGCCCTCAGGGGTGGCTGCCTTAGTGGCCTGAGCAGTTGCAGGGACAAATGGGTACTTTCTGGGGTCAAAGTTGGTGGGGTAGGGGCCTCCAACCCGTCTACCTTGCCCCCTCACCCAAGGCCCAAATACGCCCTCCTGGATGAGTGCACAAGTGCTGTGAGCATTGATGTGGAAGGCAAGATCTTCCAGGCAGCCAAGGATGCGGGGATCGCTCTACTGTCCATCACACACCGGCCCTCACTGTGGTAGGCCACTGGCGAGGTCCACCCTGGGGTGGAGGGTCCTGGGAAGGGGGGACTGCTGCCAGTGCTCCTCTGGTCTCTCCGCCAGGAAGTACCACACACACTTGCTGCAGTTTGACGGGGAGGGTGGCTGGAAGTTTGAGAAGCTTGACTCGGCTGCACGCCTCAGTCTGACAGAGGAGAAGCAGCGGCTGGAGCAGCAGTTGGCTGGCATCCCCAAGATGCAGCAGCGCCTCCAGGAGCTCCGCCATATTCTGGGCGAGGCTGCCCGCATCCCCACCTGACCAGGGCCCGCATCTGAGCCCACCCCAGCCTCTCAGACTACATGAAGGAACCAGCGAGCCCACCCAGCTGTGCCACCTGGCCTGCAAGCCTCTCCCTCTCCTCCTTTACTTGGCCATGCCCTGTGCCTCTGTTGGGGAGGGGCTCCTGCTCCATTTGAGCCCTAGACAGGACAGCCAGTCCGTGAACCTGACCCTACCCCACCTGAATTGCCCATAGGATATGAGCAGGGACACCACCAGCCAATCTGGTGAGCACAGTGATGATGGGCCACCTCTTTCCTGAGAGCTTGTTGTTCCCAGTGCTCCAGCCCTATGTTGCCACTCCTCTGGGTGATGTCCACAGGCTGTCTCCTGTGGGATACCCTTACTGCCAGAAAAGCGGCCAGAGGGGGCCCAGGGCCAGGGATAGCCTCATGTGAGTCTTCTGTCCCCAGCAGCTATTCCTCAGAGCCCTGGGGAGTCACCAAGAGAAGAATGTGGCCTGGCCCTTGCTCTCTTACTCTCTGGTCTTCCCCAGCCTAATTTATTGGATCCCCTGTTTGTAGCCATGTCCATTGCCAATGTGAGCACCCTGACAGCAAGGGAGGTGGCCTGGCATGATCCTTGGGCTGCCCAGCTTTTGGGGCCGCAGGCCTGGCCGCCACCACCGTCACTGGACTGGCCCCCAGCCAGCCTACACTGCCATCGCCACTAGAGGACATGCTCTGCCTGCCAACTGGGTATGGGCATCATGTTCCCAGCTCAGTGCCAAAGAGGGGTCCCATGGACAGGGTGCTGTCTTTGTCAACCAAACCAGCCCTTGCTGAGAGGGGTCCCCATTGCCACTGTGTGCCTTTCCTGGGCCCTCAGCCCTCAGGCCGGGGTGCCTCCTCAGTCCCCTCAGTAAAGACCTGTGTGGAAAGTACACTCTGCTTCTTGCCTTAGTGTTGCCTGACAGGGCATAGGGAAAAAGGTTGTTCCAGGCTGGTGGCACAGGCCTGTAACCCAACACTCTGGGAGACTAAGGCTGGAGGATCTCAAGTTGGAGCCCCAGCCTGGACAATTTAGCAACTTAGAGAGACCTTGTCTCAAAAATTTAAAAAAAATTAAAAAATACTCGGGAATAGCTTAGTGGTTTGAGTGCTTAGCTAGCAAGCACAAGGCCCTGAGTTCAATTCCCTGGCACCTCATAATGGCATGGATGTAATCCCAGCACTTGAGGCTGAGGCAGGAGCATTGTTGTGTGTTCAGGGCCAGCCTGGGCTACATAGTAAGTCCAGGCCCAACCTGGACTATAGAGTGAGAACCTATCTCAATTAAAAAAAAAAAAACCCTAAGGGGTAGCCCACTCACGACCCCCCTTCCAGATAGTGGGAGCTTTTACCCCTTTATCCTTTGTTTCTAACTAAAGACCTGTTCTTAAAAAAAAAAAAAAATCAAAAAGTGGGCTAGGGATATAAGCTTAGTGTGAATGCTGTGGGTTCTCTTTCCAGTACAACAACAACAACAAAAAGAAAACAGAGTGTAACTAAACCCCCAAGCTTGGGGTTAAGGGGCAGTCTCAGCCACTACCCTCATTCTACCTGAAGACACAGGATCCAGTGCCTTCTCTGGTCAACACAGAATCTCAATGCCCTTTGCTCACACTCACATGGTGAGAGGAGGAGAAGCCATTGGGGACATTTCACAAAAATACTGGCTGAGCCCAAATAGAACTTTGAGCCTTGGACAGTAGAGAGGGGACTGCTGCCTGGCCTCTGCAGGAGGAGCTGGGAGTGGGTCCAGTGGGAGGAGCCCCCGCCAGGAGGCCATGGCAGTAGCTCTGGAGTTCCTCCATCTTTTAAGACAGGGGAACTATTTGTGCAAAGGGCCAAAGGTGAATCAGGGCCACCATGTAGCAGGCTGTCACCCAGCACAAAGGACTAAAGAGCTCTCTGCAGGAGAAATACAACCTGAAGTTCTCTAAAATGATGGAGGAGGTTGCTAGAGGAAGGTCAGGCATAGCCCCCCACAGGGAGTGCAGTGTGGCCACCCCAAAGCTAGACAGCTCACCTTGTACCTTGTACCCAAAAGCCACCCTCACCTTGTACCCAAAATAACCAAGAACAGCTGTTCAGTCATCAACACAGGAAGAACCGTAGCCACCAGAGCCCACCAATGGATGGACAACATGTGGCCACTAAGCCCTAAGAGGCAGTGACACACAGATGCAAATGACAATGTGCATGAGCCATGAATACATGGGATTGAGTATGAGTGCCAGATGCCATGTGGTCTAGGATTCCACTTAAATGAAAGGTCTAGAGTGGATCGGTGGTGGCAGGGCCTGGGGATGGGGAGGAAATGAGGGATTGCTCATTGGCCATGGGGCATAGGGGAGAGTGGAACTGACATGCAACTACCGAGGTGACAGACTCACAGCACTGGGAATTTACTGCAGCCCTGAACCATGTGGGCCTTCAAATGACCTGCCCCATGCAATAAGCACATTGATGACAGATGGTTTGGATGAGTAGGTAACTATATAGGTTGCTAGGTGAGTTAGGTGATGGGTTGATAGACTGGAAAGTGATACAGACTCAATGATTGATAATAGAGAAACCTTGTTTTGTGATAGTGAGGATCAAGCCCAGGGCACTGAGCTACATCCCCAGCCCATTTACACACACACACACACACCCCACAAGTATTTTTTTTTTTTTGAGACAGGGTCTCCTGTAGTCCGTGCTAGTCCTAAACTCACTATATAGCCCAGGCTTGTCTTGAACCCACAGCAGTTCTCCTGCCTGAGCCTCTTGACTGCTGGGATTGCAGGCATGCACCACCATGCCCAGCTGATGTGGTACTGGGGAATCAAACTCAGAGCCTCGTGCTTGCTAAGCAGGCACTCTACTCACTGAGCTCTTCGTCTAGTCCCTCTTTTTTTTTATTTTTCTTTTTAAGGTGGGGTCTTGTTCTGTAGCCTAGGCTGGTCTGAAACTCACTATGTAGTCTAGACTAGCCTGGGACTCGTGGCAATTCTCCTGTCTCAGCCTCCAGAGTGCTGGGATTACAAGTGTACACCACATCCATGCCCGGCTCTCTATGTGGTGCTAGGGAATTGAACTCCGAGCCTTAAGCTTGCTAGGCAAGTGCTTTAACTATTGTGCCATTCCTCCAGCCCCTACCCCCATTTTTATATTTGGTTTGAAGACAGGATCTAGCAAAATCGCTGAATTGCCCAGGCTGGGCTCTAACTTTTCATTCTCCTGCCTCGGCCTCCCATAGTGTGGGGATTATAGGCCTGTACCATCAGGCCCAGCTTCAGAGAGAAATTGTTCATAGTACAAAAATAGATAGCTGATAGATTGATAGATGTGAGAAAGAGAGAGATAGATGATGATGATGATGATGATGATGATGATGATGATGATGATATAATGGTTACGGCTAGACAAGGGAGAGAGACAAGCAAGCAGTGCTCTTGCCTCAACCCAGGCCTCTGGGGAAGCAACAGTGCCTTTGGCAAGGAGGCATCACTGGAGTGGCTAGCTGGAGGAGATGGGGTGGCTCCCACAGAAAAGGTGTGCAGGCCGGAGCCCCGCAGGAGGTGCGGTCAGCACAGAGGCCTGGGATGGTTGCAGTTGCAGTACAGACCACCTAGGAGGAGCCACCCAGTCTCTGGTTAGAGTTGGAGCCAGGCTGCATTTCTGTGGCTTGAGGTCTGTGATCTGCCACCAGATCTCAATTGGCACAGATGGAAAGGGACACAGCTGGCCAATACTGTTCTAAAGGAAGCTCGTGGAAAGGTCAGCATCATGGTGAAAATCTTTGTTAGGGATGAAAGAGGTGGCTGCCTAGTCATACAACCCTCCACCCAGAGTAGCAACGCTCTGGACATGTAGCCACTGCCCGATTGGAGGGCCTCGGATGAGTATCAAAGATGTCACTGTAAAAGGAAAAATTAATAAATCAGTCAATTCTCCACCATAAATCACACTACCTCTTACTGGAGATGATAGTTCAAACAGAGAAAATCAATAAGGGCTGTAGTCCTCACAGTCTGAGAGGCTGAGGCAGAAAGATCACAAGTTAGAGCCCAGCGTGGACAACCTAGACCTTGTTTCGAGAAAGAGCTGGGAGGGCGAGAGGAATAGCACAGTGGTCAGAGTGCTCGCCTATTAAGTGCAAGGCCTTGAGTTTGATTCCCTGTCAGCACATGAGCCAGGTGTGGTGTCACATGCCTGTAATCCCAGCACTCAGGAGGCTGAGGCAAGAGGATTGCTCTAAATTTGAGGCCAGCTTGGGCTACATAGTGAGTTCAGGACCAGCCTGGACTACAGAGCAAGACTGTCACAAAGAAAGAGGCAGATGGATTGCCCTGAGTCCAAGGCCAGCCTGGGCTACAGAACAAGACCCTGTCTCAAAAAAAAAAAAACAAAAAAAAAAAACACGCTTTTTAAAAAAGGAGATTGTTAAGCCTTTAGGAGGCAAAGCCTCATTGGAGGTCCTTAGATCACTGGGGATGTGCCCTCTGGGGGAATTAGGGGACAATTTTGCTCTGCCACCATGCCCTTACCATGCTTGTGCTGTTTCATCATAGGCCCACAACAATGGGGCCAACTGATCAAGGACCAGAGCTTCCAAAACTGTGAGCTAAAATAAACCTGCTAAGCATAAATCCCAGCATTCTGGGAGGCTAAGGAGGGAGGACTGCATGTTTGAACACAGCCTGGGCAACTTAGCAAGACCCTGTTGCAAAATCAAAACTAAAAAATGGGGCTGGAGGAATGGCACAGCAGTTAAAGTGCTTGCAAGCACAAGGCCCTGAGTTCGATTTCCCAGCACCACATAAGCTGGGTGTGGTGGGCATGTGCCTGTAATAGCAGGAGAATTGTGGTGAGCCCGAGGCCAGCCTGGGCTCCATAGTGAGTTCAGGACCAGCCTGGACTACAGAGTGAGAACCTACCTCAAAAAAGAAAGAGAGAGAGAGAGAGAAAGAGAGAGAGAGAGAGAGAGAGAGAGAGAGAGAGAGAGAGAGAGAGAGAGAGAGAGAGTTGTTATGTTTCTGAAAGTAGTAAAATGTCTTCAGGAAGAATGAAAGAAAAAAATCAACACCACCAGGAAGGAAGAGGAGGTGGGACATATGGGAGCTTGAACTCGTGTTGCCCTCCAAACTGGCCTCAGCCTCCAGAGTCCTGGGATTATAGGCATGCGCCACCACGCCCAGTTTATGTGGTGCTGGGGAATTGAACTCAGGGCCATGAGCCATGAGTGGCTTTAAGCATGATACCAGCCGGCTGAAGGAATAGCTCAGAGGTTAAAAGTGCTTTCCTAGCAAGCCCAAAGCTCTGGGTTCAGATCCCCAGCACCACAGAAGCTGGGCATGGTGGTGTACGCCTGTCATCCCAGCACTCAGGCTAAGACAAGAGGATTGCCATGAGTTTGAGGTCAGCACGGGCTCCATAGTGAGTTCAGGAGCAGCCTGGACTACAGAGTAAGACTCTGTCTCAAAAAAAAAAAGCACTATGTGTGCCAAAATAATAATAATAATAATAATAATAATAATACAGTGAGTGCTGCTGCTGAGGACCACCCAACATAAAGACAGGCTCCTAAGACGTGACACTGTGTCCTCACCTCACCTACTTGATTCATTGAAATTAGCACTAAGTGACCCCTGGCTCTACTCCAAAGTGAAAATGACCAGGAAGGTTAACATTTTGCGTGGACTCAGGACATCAAGGCAACCAGAAGAGGACAATGAAAGCCAGTTACAAAGACGACTTCCAGAACTGCTTTAGAAAGTGGTGAGAGAGGCAGGATACTGTGTGCAAGAGTGAGTGGGAAGATTCTGAAAGGAATTTGTGGCAATGGGTCATTTACTGTGATGAATTTTCTTTTCTTTCTTTCTTTCTTTCTTTCTTTCTTTCTTTCTTTTTGAGGCAGGGTCTCACTCTGTATTCCAGGCTGATCCTGAACTCACTATGGAGCCCAGGCTGACCTGGTACTCACAGCAATTCTCCTACCTTAGCCTCCCGAGTGCGATGAATATTTTTTAATGAAAATATTCATTGTATTTTTTGATGACACCCTGTATGAAGACAAGCTCCAAGAAATCCATTTCTCACCCTTCCCTCACATATGTGGGCACCCTTTGGAGTGCAGTGCCCTTTGCCACCTCTGCTTTCTCAAGAACCCTGACCACTACTGCAAGAGCAGGGTACTACATCAGGATAGTCACCTCAAGAGGTTTCGAGGTACTGCCTTCTTATATCTTGGGAACATCTCTAACCTCTTCATTTCAGGAATGAATGTGTGTCTAAGAAATCCATGCCTTCATATAAATCATTATTTATTGGGCTGGGACATTGTCTCAGTTACTTTTCTATTGCTGTGACTCAATACCAGACATCCACAAATTTAGGAGAGGAAAGGTTTATTTTAGCTCACAGTTTCAGGAGGTAACAGTCCATTCAGGGACAGCTGGCAGCAATGGAAGTACACGGCAGAGGCAGAGGTGGAAGCAGCTTCTCAGGACATCACAAACAGGAAGCCGAGTCAAGGCAGGTTGAGACTCGTCCTCCAAGGAAGGCAGGAAGCATCTTAAACATCCTTCCAGGTCTCATCCCAGTGATCAGCCCCTCCTGGATCAGGTGTGGGAGGTGTGGTAAGCCCCCACTACATGCCATTAATCCTAATTTACATGCTGTTAATCCAGTTTACACGCTATTAATCCAGTTTACATGCCTGTAGTCCACCCACCCCCCCAGACTAGGCCCCAATCTCCCAACAGCACATGGTTATATAATCAATAACATTTAAATACATGAGACTTTTGGGGGACATTCTGGATCCAAATCACAATAGGCATTCAATTGAGGGCTTGCCTGGCATGGAAGAGCCCTGGGCTCAATCTCTAGGATCACAAAAAAATTGGTGATGGGCTGGGAAAGTCTGGGTGTAGCTTACTAGCAAAGCAAGCTCAAGATGCTGATTCAATTCCTAGTACTGAAAAAAATCACAATTGTGTCAGCTGGGCCCAGTGGCACAGGCCTACAATCCCAAATTCTGGGAAGCTGAGGCAAGAGAATCACAAATTTGGGCCCAGTCTGAGCAACTTAGTGGGACCTATCTCAAAACAAAAAAATTTTGAAAATGGTCTTGGGATGTAGGTCAGTGTGAAGATCCTGGACTCCATCCTCAGTTACACACACACACACATACACACACACACACACGCACACACACACGCACGCACACACACACACGCACACACACACACACACACACACACAAAACTTATGTTCTGGAATGTAGCTAAGTGGTATAGTGCTTGCATAACAAATATGAGGCTTGGGCTTGACATCCAGCAACACTTACACACATATCACACACACACACACACACACACACACAGAGAGAGAGAGAGAGAGAAATACAGAAGGGTTTTTTTTGTTTGTTTGTTTGTTTGTTTTGTTTTTTTGAGGCAGGGTCTTGCTTGGTAGCCCAGGCTGGTCTTGAACTCATTGTGGAGCCCAGGCTGGCCTTGGACTCAGGGCAATCCTCCTGCCTCAGCCTCCTGAGTGCTGGGATTACAGGCATGCCCACCACGCCCAGCTTATGTGGTGCTGGAGAATCAAACTCAGGTACTTAGCGCTTGACTTAGCAGTTGCTAGGGGATCACTAACTGCTGAGCCGTTCCTCCAAACCAAGAAGTTGTGTTGTTTTATTTGACCATATACTAGCAAAAACTGTATTGGTATTCAGAATAAAAATTTCAACATTTAAGGGAAAAGTTGTAAAAAGCAGCCAGCAGTAGAGGTGGGTGTACACAAGGGTGGGGGGCAGCAGATATCCCAGAAAAAATGTATATATGTACACAGAGAACAGAATGAGAGGGTGGACTGAAAGTTCATATAAGAACTTTCTCACATGGTCTCCTGAGCGCTGCCTCCTGGCAGATCAGAGGGGACATTCGATTCTCACAGGAGCGAGAACTGTGCTGTGAACTGTGCATGCGAGGAATCAAGGGCGTGTGCTCCTCGTGAGAATCTACTGCCTGATGGTCTGAGGGGGAGCTGAGGCGGGGATGTCGGCCCCAGCCCCAAGTCCGTGAAGACTTGCCTCCCATGAAGCCGGTCGCTGGTGCCAAGCAGGTCGGGGACAGCTGGTCCAGGCTAAGGTGTGTAACAGGCCTATGCCCAGGACATTCTGTTCCGTGGCAGCAGGGCACACGTTCTTCCCCAGTGCACCCAGAATGTTCTCTGCAAAGGATCGCATGAGAGGCCACGAAACACATCGTACCTTCTTGAGAACTGAAATCTTATCAAACACCTTTCCAACCACAATGTAATGAAACTAGAAATTGACAGAAATTTGGAAAATCCACAACTATTTGGAAATTAAACTATACTTACATGAGCAACTAATGAATCAAAAAAGAGAACAAAAGATAATTAAAAAACTCTTTGGCAGTGCTAGGGATTGAGTGCAGGGCCTTGTGCATGTTGGAAAATTCTCTACCACTGAACTACACTTCCAGCTTTCAAAAATAACTTCATACAAATGAAAATGGAAATATAGCCTACTAAAACTTAAGGAAAGCAGTGATAACAGTTCTAAGAGGTAGGTTTATAGGTATAAACACTTAAGAAAGAAGGTTGGAAGGATAGCACAGCAGTTAGAGTGCTTGCCTAATAGGTGCAATTCCCCTACACCACATAAGCCGGGCATAGTGGCACACACCTGTAGTCCCAGCACTCAGGAGGCTGAGGCAAGAGGTTTGCTGTAAGTCCAAGGCCAGCCTGGGCTCCATAGTGAGTTCAGGACAAGCCTGGGTTACAGAGCGAGACCTTGTCTCAAAAAAAAAAAAAAAAAACTAGCAAAATGAGCTGGGACCAATGGCCCAGACCTGTAATTCCAGCACTCTGGGAGGCTAAGGCAAGAAAATTGGAAGTTTGAGCCCAGCCTGGGCAACTTTGCGATTTAGTGAGACCCTGTATCAAAAAAATAACAAAAAGAGTCTGGAGATGCAGCTCAAAGTAGTGGTCCTGTGTTTAATCCCTAGTACCAGAAAAACGAAATACTTGCAAAATGAATTCAACAACCCATTAATAGAATTATTCAGCTAGGCCTGGTGGTAGAGGCCTATATATTCCAACACTCTGGGAGGCTGAAGCAGGAAGGATAGATAGCAAGTTCAAGCCCAGTCTGGGCAACTTAGTGACTTAGCAAGACCCTGTCTCAAAATCAAAAAACAAAAACTGGACTGGGAATGTAGCTCAGTGAGAAGGCCCTGCATTGGATCTCTAGTATCACAAAAAATATAATAATAAAATGAATAAAAGGATTATTCACCATGACCAAGTGAGATTTATGCATATTGGCAAAGGAGGTTCAACATACGCAAACGAGCAAATATGGGAGAGAGACCACCTTAGCAGAATAAAGTACAAGCACCATGTGATCATCTCAATTGAGGCAGAAGAGGCGTTTGATAGAATTCAACATCATTTCACCCAATTCGGATAAAAGGACCACACAGTACACATGTAAGGCCACGTATCTTAAGCCCAGCTAACACCATGCTTAGTGTGGGAGATGGGGACCCCAGGGCAAGGGATAAGGTAAGGATGAACTCACTGCAGCAACCAAGCAAGGAAGGAAATAACCCAAGTCATTCAGAGGGGAAAAGAAGTAAAATTGTGTGTCTGACATGACATGGATAAATAGGTCATGAGACAATGTTCACGTTAGCCATGGTAGGGAGGTAACATGACAGTTCACCAGCAAATGAATGCATAGAGAAGGTGGTGGGAACCGGACCCAGTGGCATAGGCCTGTAAGCCCAGCACTCTGGAAGACTGAAGCAGAAGGATCTCAAGTTCAAGCTCAGCCTGGGCAATTTAGCAACTTTGTGAGACCCTGTGTCAAATAAACAATAAAAAGGGGCTGCAGTTGTAACTTAGTGTGAAGGTGCTGGGTTCCGTCCCCAGTACTGCAAAAAAATAAAAATAAAAAAGCAATGTATATGTGTAGTGGAATGAAATTTAGGCATGGAGGGTTACACTGTAATTTCTTTTTTTAAATTTTGGGGCTGGAGGAATGGCTCAGCAGTTAAAGCTCTTGTCTAGCAAGTACTACGTCAAGTGCTAAGTACCTGAGTTCGATTCCCCAGCACCACATAAGAAGCATGGTGGTGCACACCTGTAATCCCAGCACTCGGGAGGCTGAGGCAGGAGGATTGCCGTGAGTCCAAGGCCAGCCTGGGCTCCATAGTGAGTTTAGGACCAGCCTGGCTCACAGCGTATAGTCCAGGCTGGTCCTCACTATGGAGCCTAGGCTGGCTTCAAACTCACGGCAATCCTCGTTCTTCCGCCACCCCCCCCGCCCCAAGTGCTGGGATTACAGGCATGCACCACCACTCCCAGCTAATCTTTATGGGGCCACGGTCTTGCACATGGTGGGCAAGCACTTTAATCACTGAGCAGCGCCCTCTGGCCACTTCTGTCATTTCTAACTACAGGAATGAACTGGAAGACATTAAGTGAAATAAACCAGAAACACATAGTGAGACTTGTCCTGCGAACCCTAGCCAAAGTAACTCCATCTTGTAGTGTTCCCCGTGTAGCTGTCCATGCCCCACGAAGCGGTGAGGCTGTGCACCTGTCTGCAGCAGGACGAGGTCACCCACCACGGTGTCTGGACAGGGCTTGCTGAGACCAGCGGAGGTTCCTGATAAGGAAGGGGTGGGAGCGGGGCACACACCACTTCCCGCAAGGACCTTTCTCGCTTTCGATCCTGCTTCTGCTGTTGCAATCAATTGCTAGTGCCATCTAAAAGTGGCAGCCTTGCCCAGGGGTGGGGGCTGGTGGCTTACTTCCGATCCAATCAGTTACTCACCAAACTGTGCTTGTCCTAGTCCTGCTTTTGTCAGCTGGGCTCCCCTCAGTTATGAGGCAAATCCTTCTTTCAGTTGTCTGGGAAAGTGACATAACAACCCAAATGAATTCACCAAATGAATTCACTTACATGTATAATCTAGAAAGCCAAACTTCTAGAAGCGGAGAGTAAGCTGTCACCTGAGGCCAGGGACTCTGGGTGGGAAGATGTAGATCAAAAGGTGTAGTTTCAGTTACAGGGCAGATAAATCCTAAAAATCCTAGAAATCTATTGTACAGCATTGTGACTACAGGGAATAATATTTTTACTAAAGATAGGCCTGGTGGCGCAGGCTTGTGATTCTAGCACTCTGCTGAGTACGGTAGCACACACCTATAATTTCAGCCCTCGGGAGACTGAGACAGGAAAATTGCTGGGAGTTTATTGTGAGCTCTCCGTAAGAGGAGACAGACTGGACAGAGGCAGATGAATTTACCTGGGAATGTTCTTTATTCACACAACAAGAGTTCTAGGCCAGCCTCCGCACAATAGTGAGTTCAGGATCAGCCTGGACTACAAATTGACCCCTGGCTCAAAAAAAAAAAAAAAAAAAAAAACCTCAGCACTCTGGGGAGGCTGAGACAGGAGGTCACATCCAGCAAGACCTTGTCATAAAAAAAGCCAAGTTAAAACGTATGATAGTGCTTGAGGCAGGCAGATAAAGCAAAGGTGTAGAACTTTGGAGCCTAGATAGGAACTCAGCACATGATCTGATGATCTTTCCCAAGGGTGCCAAGGCTACGAATTAGAAAAAGATTGCTTCTTTATTTGTTTACTTATTGAGAAACAGGGCCCAGGCTAGTCCTGAACTCACCATGTAGCCCAGGCTGGCCTTGAACTCTTTGGCAATCTTCCTGCCTCAGCCTCCTGAGTGCTGGAAGTACAGACACCACCACACCCAAACGTAACATAGTTTTTTTTTTTAAACAAATGGTGTCAGGAAAACTGGATATTCTCATAAAAAAGAATGAAGTTAGAACCTTACCTCATACTATCAATAACTAGAAATGAGTTAAAGTTCTAAATGTGAGATCTAAAACTGCACAACTGCTCCAAGAAAATGGGGGCAAACATCACACCATTGGACTTGGCAGTGATTTCTTGGCTTGGATACCAAAAACACAGGCAACCAAAGCCAAAAGAAAGTCCCAAGGCTATACAACCTTAACAGCCTGTGCATCTAAGGACATAAATGATGGCCTGGAGGGACGGGGGAGGAGAAAGAGGAACACGGAAGTTCCTCAAAGGACTTCAGGAAAACGAAACTCAAGGAAACAAAACTTAACTGAAGGTTAGCTGACGACAACACCGCCAGCCTGGCTACCCCAATCAGCTTCCGCCACGATCCCACACCCTCCTCGAACCCTATAAAAAACCCCATAATTCTTTCCTGCGGCGCAACCTCTCGGACCCTGTTCTTTGGGTCCGTGAACCTCATCCGAGAGCTCATTTTAAAAAGGTGACCCAGATTTTTGTTTCTACTGGGCCTTTATTTTCATCGACGGCAAAACTTTTCAATAATCAACAGAGAAAAAGGCAAGACAGGAGGATTGCTGTGAGTTCGAGGCCACCTGGGCTACATAATGAGCTCAGGACTGGCCTGGACTTTAGAGCAACACCCTATGTCAAGAAAAACAGCTGAAAGTTGGGCCCAGCAATGCAGACCTGACATCCCAGCACTCTGGGAGGCTGAGTCAGGAGGATCACAAATTTGAACCCAGCCTGTGCAATTTAGCAAGTCTCCGTTTGAAAATCAAAACTTAAAAGGGGGGAGGTATGTAGCTCAGTGTAAACACAATGGGCTGGGTTCCCAGTACCCTATCCTCCAAAAAAAAAAAAAAAAAGAACTAAAATAAAGTAAAAATAGAAGTAGCAATATGATCCTTAATTCCCAATTGAAACTAAGAATATGTGCACATCCGTGATCATAGAAGACTATTCACGGGAGCCAAGAGGCAGGAGCCATCCAAATGTCCTCTGAGAGATGACTGAATTGTGAGTGCCAGCTACTGGCACATTGTCATGTGAAGCTGCGGAATGGCACCCGAGTGCCTGGCCCTGTTCCCTCCGCCCTGAGAGCTGTCTCGGTTTCTTACCTGACTCGGGGCATGCGCCAAGGAGACAGGGGAGAGAGGACAAATGAAAGCCTTGTCATCCTGACCAGCGTGGCCCCGAGCCCACCCGACTCAAGCAAATCACCTCTCTGCCTTTTTAGTGTAGGGGACTTGTTAGTTTTCATCCAGGAATACTGTGAACTCTGCCAGTGGGACGGCAGAGGGAGGGACCTGCCAAGCAGGTGTAAACCCCCTCACTCCCCATATATCCATGTGCTGCTACCTATTTTAGGGAGTGGGCAAGATTGTTATTAAAAAGTCTCATTTTCCTATCTTTCATACCTCCGTGTCCTTCCTTTGTTAGGACAGGCGAACCCCTTAACACCGTTTACCACAGAATGAACTTGTGTGGAAAGCCCACATGACAGCCTTTCAGTGGAAGGGAATTGTAAAACATGCTGCAGCACAGATGAACCCAGAGGACACTATGATAAGCGAAAGAAGTCAGACGCAGATGAACATACTTTGCATGATACCACTTAGAAGAGATACCTATGGGTCCTCGTCCGGAGACACAGAAAGGAGATGGGTATCATCAGAGGCTGAACTGAGGGGAAACTGGAGCTGGTTAGGGGTACAGAGCTTCCTATTTGTTCAATGAAGTGCCCCAGGGACTTGTTTCACCACAATGGGAACTGGCCTAATGCTGCTAAGACCAGTTTGAAATGGTGATAGTGGTAATTTTATGCTCTATATTTTTTACTATAATAAAAATGTTGACGAGAGCTGGAGGCATAGCTCATTGGTTAAAGTGCTTACCTAGCTGTATCAGGCACTGGATTTGATGTCTCAGCACCACATAAACCTAGCAAGGTGACACACACCTGTAATGCCAGTAGTAAGGAGGCTGTTACAGGAGGATTGCTGTGATTTTGAGGCCAGCTTGGGCTGCATAGTGAATTTAGACCAGCCTGGACTACAGAGTGAGACGCTATTTCAAAAACAAAAACTTTTCAAAAAAGTTTATGAGAAGAAATAGAAAAATCTAAACAATCCCATAATTAAAGAAATAAGATCAATAGTTTAAAATGTATGTCAGAAGAGACAGGAGGCTATAAAATGAAGGTTACTAATAATCCCTACCTTAAATAAATCATGCCAGGGAACAAAACAAGAATCACCCCCACTACCCCCCTCCAGGATTGTGTGGACATAGGTCAGTAGTTCCAGCACTTGCCTAGCAAACATGAGGCCCTGGGTTCAATTCCCAGCAGCACATAAGCAGGGCAAGATAGCTGGGTGTGGTAGTGCAAGTATATAATCACAGCACACAGTAAGCCAAGGCAGGAGGGTTGCTGTGAGTGCGTACTTCTGTAATCCCAGGGCTTAGGGAGGCTGAGGCAAGAGGATTACTGTGAGAGACCGGCCTGGGCTATACAGTGAATTGAAGATCAGCAAGACTCTGTCTCAAAAAAGAGAGAGAGAGAGAGAGTTGATCCCCCAAATCTCCAACATTGAAAAAGAAACTGAAAAAAAACTTCCAAAGGGCCTAGAATTGGAAAGATAATTTTGTTTGCCTTTTTTTTTTTTTTTAAGATAGAGTCTCTCTGTGTGGCCCAGGCTGGCCTGGAACTCAGGACAATCCTCCTGCCTCAGCCTCCAGAGTGCTGGGATCACAGGCATGTGCCACCACGCCTGGCTTAAGTGGTGCTGGGGGAATCGAACCCAGGTACTTTATGCTTGCTAGGCAAGTGGTTTAACCGCTGAGCGGTACCTCCAGCCCGGCAAGAGAATTTTGAAAGGTGAGAAAGAGGAGGAGGATCCACCAAAGGAGGAAGAGAGCAAGGAGGAAGAAGGAGAGAGAGAGAAGCAATCAGGCACAATGGTGCACACCTATAATCCCAGCTACTCGGAAGACAGACGCAGAAAGATTGGAAGTTCGAGCCCGACAGGGCAATTTAGCAAGACCTGTCAGAAGGAAGTATGGATGTTTAGAAGGAAAGGAAAAGGGCTGAGCTCAGTGGTCAAAGCACTTGCTTGGTGTGAGCGCCACCTAATGGTAGCAGTGGCACATTGTACAATGTAAAGACGGATCTTTTAACTTTTTGCACTCTTTACCCGACCAGGTGACCAGATAAAGGAGGAAGGGGGGAGGAGAGATAAGGGCCATAGCATTGTGATAAACTTGGCCCTGAGCCAATGCCTTAGATCTTACCGGGAAGATTGTGCATCCTGTCAGTAGGAGAAAGCAGGGGAAGGGTCCTGTGACCTAGAGATTTAAATCACCACCCACCATATTTTCCGTGCGCCTTTCTTCACTTGCACGTGGCAAGGTCACCCTTTTTGCAAAAAGATAACTAAAGCCTCATGTTCTGTCAACCGTGCCTCCATGTCCATCCTTTGGTTGGACAGGTAAACTCCTATGAGCCGTTTCTAACCATTTGGTGGCAGTCCTGGATTTACACGCCTGCTGGAGGGGGACACTCCAAGAAGAGGAGGAGGTGCCCCATCTAGTTTTCTAGGTGGCCTGCTCTGTCTGGGGGTCCAACTTCTCGCAGAGCCATGAAAAGCCTGAGACAGTTTACATTTGGAGACAGTAAGGATGATGCTAAAAGAATAGAAAACCACTGCTTGTCAGGAAAATTTCATGCGTGGACTAAGGTAGGGAGGTTGAGGAAGGTTAATCCTCATAGTACTGCCTTGGTGACCAGGGAATTCCCTTGGTAATTGGGAGAACTTTGGAGTTGGTAAGAAATCCTCAGCAGGGGAATTGAGCATTCTCCATTTAAAAGACTCAGAATCAATTTGTTTGATGATGGAAGGTAAAATTCTAGGCCTACCTGTGAGAAAAGAGGATTTGCAGGAAAAAAAAAATCAGAGTTCTCCCAAATTCCCCTGGAGTCCACTGGGGAAAATGTTAAAATTCTGGGAGGATCATTTCTTGTACAAAGGGTAAAAAAGGACGACAACAACAACAACAAAAAAATGATATAAGAAGTTTGCAGTTTGGCGAAACTGAAGGGCCTGCAGGGGTGAGTCCAAAGAGCACAAGGAAGTTAAAAACTAGCATTATAGAAATGATGCCTTGAGGACAGAGCCCACCCTCTATCAACTCAAGGGTGGAGAGGGGAGAGACTTTGTTTTGAGAAGTGCACACCTGGGCCGAATTAATGACTATTATCAGTATCTTGTTCCAGGAAAAAAGGTGGGGGGATGATATGGAGAGCAGCAATTACTATCTATCTGGGAGAGAATATCCTCCAGGCAGACTGAGTCAGTCAGCTGAAAGCACATTCCCTAATGCAATTCTGGCTGAAATAATATTGACCCTGAGGACAGGGCTCAAATGGGAGACCTCAGGGAGTTAATTATAAAGGGAGTCAAAAAGTCAGGCCCAGGGCTCCAAAATGTTACTAAAATGCCCATTCCCTATAAGTAACCTAAGGCTTCCATTTGATTTTTTAAAAAATGAAGCATGAGATTTTTGCTATCAGATTATGGGGAAAGTAAACATCTTTCGGAGCTGGAATTCTCACTGATAATGAGGGAGAAGGAAAGGGAGGGAGGGGAAGGAGGCTGGGAGCACCTTGCTGCACCAGGACATGACCGAAGATTATCTGCTGGCTTTTATAAGTTAAATATGGCAAGACAGGACACTCTGGGGCTTACTGTACCCAGGGTTGAAGGACACTTGGTCTAGAGCCCCAGTTGTCCCTGAAAAGGAGACACAAGGTCCCTATTGGCTCCCAGTTTACCTGTCACCCAGCAGGACAGAACCTCAGGCAACACTGGATGTTGCAGGACTAGTGAGACCTCTTGTTCTATTCCTTCCTCATATCTTACAATATTGGCTTTTAGGCCTTGGTGAATTTTGAGTAGTTACAGAATTCCAGTGATTGGAGGCTTTGAACTAACTTTGTAACTAGGAGTTTGGCCAGATATAAAAAAAATTTTTTTTACAAAGCTGGAGGGATGGAATAAAAAGGCCTATAAAAGAGCTCTTAAGGGAGACTAAAATCTGTTTATGGAACAACATGGGAAGAAACAAAAAGTGAAGCTCACACTTGCTATTACATAGAAAAGGGGGTTAAAAACACAGGCAGTGGGTACTCCTGGGAAAGCTGGGCAATTGAGTCAAAGCTGGAAAGGGATTGGGGGGTGGGGGGAAATGGTATAAATACGAAAACCTGGGCCACCTTAAGAGGAAATGGCCCCTGTGGATAAGGGAGAAAAAAGTAAACACCTTTACAGCTCTAATGAAAAAAATAGGAGTATTAGGGGTTCCCTACAGTGAAGTCCCACCAAGAGGGTTCCCTACAGTGAAGTCCCACTATTTTATTAATATACATATGCAATATATAATGTTTACAATGAACTTGAGTCTTCTGTGCATATATATATATATATATATATATATATATATAATATCAACTTTACAATCCCTTTCCATTTTTGACCCTCCCACCCCCTCTTTATCCCTTCCCCCAACTCCGGCTATCACATCATGTGGTTCTATAGAATGTCTGTGTTCTGGGTTTTCCAGGTCAGAGAGACTATACAGTACTTAAAATACTTAATCTTCGCATCTAAATCATTTCACTTAAGTCACCACTCTAACTCAGCTTCCTATTCCTCGAATGGGTCACAGTAGTCAGATCTTGATGCCTCTTGTCTGAGTCCAGCTGATCCCTTTATTGGGATATTTGCCAAAAGTTCTTTTTTTTCTATATTTTGCTATATCTTTGTTGATATTCTTAAACCTGGCCTTACCCACCAGTCCACATAAGAAGAGAACTACAAGCATGTAATTCAAAATGGAAGCGTCACCTAGTGGTAGCAGTGACACATAGTTCAAGGCACTGGACCTTTACATTTTGGCACTTTACCTGACCAGGTGACAGACAAAGGCAGAAAGGGGGAGGAGGGATAAAGGCCATGACCTTCTGATCAACTTGGCCCTGAGCCAGTGCCTTAGACCTTACCAGGAAGACTGTGCATCCTGCCAATAGGAAAAGGCAGGGGGAGGGACCTGCGACCTAGGGATTTAAGTCAGTACCTACCACGTTTTCCATGTGCCTCTCTCCACTTGCATGTGGGAAGGTCACCCTTTTTGCAAAAAGAAAATTAAAGGCTCATACTCTGTCATCCGTGCCTCCCATGTCCATCCTTTGTTTGGACAGGTGAATTCCTACGAGCTGTTTCTAACAAAAAGACTAATATACATATGAGAAAGAAGAAGAAAAGTTAAATTTCAAATGCCTTAGCTGAATACTGGAAGGTACATGTTTGTACATTCACAGGGTTATCTTTACATCAATCAGTTTTCTTAGGATAAACTTACATCAAAGACCTAATAAGTGAATTGCTACAATAAGTGAACTTAAAACTATATCACATTGCTACATTAAATGAACTTAAATCTATATCACATAAGTATACTTAAAGTAACAGATATAAAGGCAAATTTAGTTAATTCAGAATTTTTTAACTTTTGTAACTTATTTACTTACATTTCACTGATTACTAACATTCTGCTAGATCTGGTTTATAATTTTATCTGCCTATCTATCCATATATCCACACATACATATTTTAAAAAGATTTTATATCAATTCCCATGTTGCATGTAATTATTCTGTTTTGCACACTACTATAGTATTACTAATAATAATGATGTGGGGAGATTTCGCAGATTTTATAGAACAGCTGGTACTGTTTTAGAAGTATAGCTACCAAATGATTTAAATACCAGTCTATTTTTTATTACATTTTCTCTTTAGATGTTACCTTTCCTCCAAGTTATTTTGGCACTGCTTATCTTTCTGCCTCTCTCAAAGAAGATAAACTCACATTCAACATCAAAAACGTTATTTGCTACCTTAAATAAGCTTAAGACTTTATCAATTTGCTACATTAAATGGATTTAAATCTGTATCACATAAGTATGCTACAGTTAAAGTAATAGATAGGTATGCTTAGTTATTGCAGATTTTTTAAACTTTCATATATTGTTTACTCATATTTCACTAATAATTAGCATTTTGCCCTATTTGGTTTTTCCTTTTACCTATCTATTCAACCCTAATTTCATGCATAGCCTTACTTTTTCTCAGCTCATTCTCCTCTAGCTGTTGTCACTTTTCCTCTGGGGTCATTGGTGTCACTGGCCTCCCTTCACTTTCTAAGTTTCCTTTAAGTATTCTCTGCAATGCTGACTTAGTGGCTGCAAATTCCTTTAAGCTTTCTATATCATGGAAAGTTTTAATTTCTCCCTCTAATTTAAAAGATAATTTTGCTGGATATAGCAGTCTTGGTTGGCATTTATGTTCTCTTAGTGCTGGGATAACATTGTTCCATGATCTCCTTGCTTTTAGAGTCTGGATTGAGAAGTCTGCAGTTATCCCGATGGACTTATCTTTGCAGGTCACCTTCTGTTTTTCTCTTACTGCTTGTAGTATTTTCTCTTTGTGTTGGGTTTCTAGTATTTTGATTACGATGTGTCGTGATGAGGATCTGTTCTGATCAAAGTTGTTTGGTGTTCTATATGCCTGCAGTAGTTCCATGTTCATTTCTTTTCTTAGATTTGGGAAATTTTCTTCCATAATTTCATTGAACATGGCCTTTAAGCCTTTTGTTTTGTCCTCAGTCTTCTCCTGGACTCCCACAATTCTGACGTTGTTTCTCCTTGAATCATCTATCAGCTGTTGTAATGATTCATTTTCTTCCTTTTTTACTTTGTGTTCTTCATGGCCTGTATGTTGCAGCTCAGTCACTTTATCTTCTAGGTCTGACTTTCTATTCTGAAGATGTTCAAAGTGGTTGCCTATTATTTCCTGTGTGTTTTTCACTTCCTAATTATCTGGATTCAATTTTTTAATATCTCTGTTGTGTTCTTCTCTAATATTTTGTATTGCCTTCATTATCTTCTGGTTTATATCTTCATTGTTCTCCTCTAATTGCTTTTCAGTGTTTGCCATTAGCTTAGCTATGTCCCGATGTTATCTCTTATATTATGTTTCATTTCCTGGTTTAATTCAAAATATTTCTGGGCCCAGAAGTTATCATCTTTTTAGCCATTTTCATCTTTGGATTCTGCAATATCAGTATCCCTGGTATCATTTTCTGGGGTGTCAGCTCTTTTTGTAAGAGATTTATTACCATGTTTCCTCATGGTTCTGCTATCTCCGGCTGTCTCTAGCTGGCTGTCTCTGATGCACAGGAAAGAAAGGTTTGGTGAAGACCCAGTCCTAAATGCTCCTGAAAGCCCCTGGCCCAAGGGACAGACACAGTGATGGAATTCCCGGTGCTAGATTCCTCTGGAAGCCTCTGGGGCTTGGGATTGATGGAGTGATGTATTATAGTGTTGATTAACACATGGGACTCACAGGCAGCAGTGATCAAGAGTTTATTGTCCAGACAGACCAGCATGCTGGGACCCGATCACCAAAGGAGCCAGGCCCCAAGCAACTTGGGTGAGGAGTTTTATATACTCACAGTCTAGGGAAGCAAGATGGGGGATTTTTTCACAGAACAGAAGGGGGATTCTGACAGAACAAAAGAGAAATGGGGCACACGTTGTTTTTACATTTGGAAGTTTATGCGTCTATCTAATGTACAACCTATCAACCATGGAAACTTCTGGGTACAAGAAACTTATAATCTATCAGCCCTGGAAACCTCTGGGTACACAGAAACATATTGTGGTTGTTCCTGGCACAGGTGCAGAGTTAGGGTGAAAAGTTGATTTTTTTTCATGAGCTCAGGGAGAGGGGAAGGTAAGCGGAAGGAGGTGGTAAGCAGAACTAACCCCATTTTTATTTTGTCTCTTTCACATGGAATTCCCTGGAAGCCTCTGGAAGACTCTGGAATCCTCTGGCACAGGGGATGGACAGGGTGATGGAATTCCTGGTCCTAGATGCCTCTGGTGCACAGGGTAGCAGCAACCTGGAAGCCTCGATGGTCCCCCTTTTGAGGTGTCTTGTTCGTCCCTGGCCCCCTTAGCAAAGCTCTCCGTCTGTCCTGTCTTCCCTCCCCCAGAGCGGGACTCTCCACCCTCAGAGCAGGGGTGCCCCTCAGCCATTCAGGGGATCAGCAGCCTTTTTGTCCCCTCTTTTCTCCTCTCTCTGTCGCTTGTGCCAGTTTCTTCTCAGGCATTGTTTCAGGGTGACCCCAAAGCCCTGGTGTGCTCTTCTGAGCTTTCTTTTACTCTAATGGGTTCAGTCTTGGGCTTTTTCCTCCTCCTCCTCCTCCTCCTCTTCCTCCTCCTCCTCCTCCTCCTCTTCTTCTTCTAGATGGCTCCTGCTTACATCATTATCTGTTATGGCTTCAAATGCTGCTTCTGATCTAGAATCCCAGGGCCTTTTCTAGAAGGAAGGCACACTGCATGTGTAGTACCCACTACCTGCAAGCTGGTTTTCGGAGGCTGGGGCCTCCAGCTGCCGACAATTCCCACTTCTCCAGATCCGCGCTGACCTCAGGCTGAGGTTCTGGCTCTGGACCTTCCTCCATCTGGTCTGTGAATGCCGGCAGCTTGGGGCCGCACCGAGTCGGCTGCTTTTTTCCTCCTCTTCCGATATGGCTTCAGGATTTCTGACCCACCCGCAGCCTCCTGTCCATTGTCAGAGTGCTCTGTCCTCTCCCAGCTCCGTCAGATGTCTCGGGCCCATGCGAGCTTTCCTCCATCTGCAGCTGCCTGTGGCAGCTTCCTGGGCTGCTGAGATTTTTTTTCTTTTTCTCTGCTTTCGATGATTCTTTGGAATTTCTGGCCTCCCCCTGGCCTCCTTTGAGTTGTTGGGGTGCTCCTCTCTTTCCTAGCTACATTGAACACACATTCTCTAACTAAATTCTCGACTTTTTCAGTGGGTCGATGAGGAGACATTGTGCAGCGCTGTTACTCAGCTGCCATCTTGACTGGAAGTTGAATCACAACTTTAAACCTATATTTTTTTAAAGTAAGCTTCCTGCAGACTACAGATGGTTTAGCATAATATATTTAAAGGATGCTTTCTGGGCCTGTCCATCAGAATAAATTATAGTTGATCCTAAAGATTGACATAATAATTACATAGACATTAGGAAACATCAGACCAAGGTCCAGCAAGATTTAAATAAAATGCCACTTCCAGGAGGGGCCAAACTATTTGTGGATGGCACTTCCCAAGGTTTGAAAGGCAAAGGGCATAATGGACATACAGTGTTAAATGAAAAAAAAAAGATAGTCATTAAAAAAGAAAGATTATTTAACAAGTTGTCAGCTCTTTGCCCTTAACACACTGTAAAGCTTCTTGCTGACACTGAAGGGACCATTCATACAGACTCAAGGTACACTTTTGGAATAGTTCACAGTTTTCTGAAAATATGGAATGAGTAAAACTGGGTCCTGCCTGATGGCAGGAAGATGCTTAACAAACCTGCAATGAGAAGATTAAAAACAACCTTACACTGGGGAAGTCATTAAAAAACACGGGCTATGGGAGATACATTGTTAAAAATCTATGGATTGCCACACCTGGGTGGATCTTCAGACCTCCCCACCATGGAAACTAAAGACAAATTTCTCAGAAAATATGTGTTATCTATCTCTTCCACTTTGTCTTCCTTAAGGCCAAAGGGACTTCTTGCCCAAACACTTCCTCTTGAGTTCACAGCACATCATTTCCAGACTGGTGACCTGGTGCTAATCAAGACCTGGAGAAAAGATAAACTCCAACCTAGGTGGGAAAGGCCCTACCAGGTTACTTCTGACCACTGAGACCACTGTACAGACAGCAGAAAAAGGTTGAACTCATTACACTAGAGTTAATCTTAGCCACTACCCAAGAGAAAAAATGGACATCAAGTGCACATCCATGGCATGAAATTAACACAAAAGTGCTACTGATGAGTCTTATAAAGGATAATGATTATATTCTTACAGATGTTACAAAGACAAGTTCTATGGTTCCCTTAGCCATTCAGTTCAATGTTAGTCTGGTTTTCCCTTATGAAAACGTAACTAAACTTGAATTACCAAATGTTGATAAGGTAGACATCAAAGGGTTACAACAGATTATAGGGGAAAGGACTGCATATAAAACCTGGGTGCCCAGTTGGAATGGATTGAATGTTCTGTACACTCCCTTAATAAGAACACCTGTTGTGCATATGTGACAAGTCGCCCCATTTCCCATTGAAGGGACCTCAGACTCCATGGGCATGGCATTCGTAATGTCTCTCTTACAGGACAATGTGGCTTGAGGTAATAAGTCCTGCTGGATGCTGTTGCTACAGTTCCCAGATGCTAAGGGACCAAGGCAGAGGACCCCGGAAGTCATCGGACCCTCACTCCCTGACACAAACTATACCTCATCCCTCTCCAGGCAGAAGGGAAAGTTTAAGTTCATGGGAATCATGTCTGGTTGTGATGAAGTCCTGTCCTTTGAGGGATTAAACAACCAGTCTGCTCTGACTGGGACCTGAGCAAGTGTCTGGTGCTATTGCAGGGGGCATTGCTTAAAAACCTCCTGGCTGACTGGAGTGAAACCTGTACTTTGGTCCAATTGGCTCTCCATGCCACTCTGGCATACCAGCCTCAGTAGCCTTTCCAAGCCTCAGCTCTATTTTGGGCTAAGAAAAGATTTATATCCCTAATGGACCATTTCACCCCTATATCAGAATCCCCCAAGATTTTCTTAATAGTAGATTCAATGCTGAAAGTCAAAGGACACCATCGAAAACATATGTAGACAACTAAATACAACAAGTAGGATGACATAAAAAGACAGGTTAATGTTGGACAAGATACTAGCTAACAAGAGGGGAGTTTGTGCTATGCTGGATAGGCAATACTGGATTAAAGAGATAGAAAAAGTAGTAACTTCTGCCTTAACTCCTCTCACCATAGGGCCGGGATGCTAATGGCCCTCGGGTACTACACTGTTCTCTGTCTCAGAGGTCTCATCCAAGGGTTTATAGGAGTAATCTTAAGTAAACAAATCTCTGTGTCCTGCCAGGAGGACAACCTGACTAACTTGTCCCCACCAGACCATGATAAAAGGAGCTATTCTATATTAAAGAAATTTGAGCGATAAACTGGCTCTTAACAAATAAAAATGTGCCAGATGGTTAAAAAAAGGGGGGATTGTGAGCGCCACCTAACGGTAGTAGTGACACATTGTTCAAGGTGAAAAGAGTGGATCTCTAAATTTTCGCACTGTTTACCTGACCGGGAGGCAGGGGGGAGGAGTGATAAAGGTCATAGAATTGTGATAAACTTGACCTTGAGCCAATGCCTTAGATCTTGTTAGGAAGATTGTGCATCCTGCTAATAGGAAAAGGCATGGGGAGGGACCTGTGACCTAGGGATTTTAAATCTCCATCCACCCTATTTTCAGTGTGCCTTCCTTTACTTGCATGTGGGAAGGTCACCTTTTTTGCAAAAAGTTAATTTCTAGTATTTCATATTCTGTCATTCATGCCTCTCATATCCATCCTTTGTTTGGACAGGTAAACTCCTATGAGCCGTTTCTAACACTAGCATATGCAAAGCCCTGGGTTTGACTCCCTAGCACCATATAAAAGATTAGCTGAGCATGGTGGCACATGCCTATAGTCCCACCACTCACGAGGTTGAAGCAGGAGAATTGCTGTGAATTCTGTGCAAGCCTGGGCTACATAATGAGCTCAGGACCAGCTTGGACTACAGAATAAGACATGCTTTAAAAAAAAAAAAAAAAAAAAAAGGAAAGAAAAGTAAGTGATTCACAAGAGTCAGAGTCATCTTTTTATTGATGAACCAGTGACAAACACAAGAAGTTGGACCATACAGGTGTACATATGATCACAAGCACACCACACATCAGTAGAGAATTCATAGGGCCAGGACAATGAACATCCATGTAACGAAGGACCACGCTGGACCCCTACCTCACACTACATACTAACATCTTCCCGCTAGATAGATTACAGACTTAACTTGTAAAAAAAAAAATACACAGGAGAAAATTCTTCATGATCTTGGGTAGGAAAGAAACTCTTAAAAGGACAGAGAAGACCTGCAGATGGCTTGTTTCCATCACCAGCGCTTGGCAGACATGTGCACCCAGCTCCACTCAATTCCTCCATTTGGCCCACTGCAGTGGTCCCCACTGGTCTGGCATTGTCTCCTTGCTATGTGCCACCATTTGCAGACGCTGATAAGGGGTCTCTGAGTCAGAAGATGCGGGCTTCCTGTTTGCTGGGCCTGGAGGAAGAAATTGTTCCTCTCCCATGGCGGTAGTCTAAGCTCTTCAGCAGTATTGGCTGTGAACATGGCACTTTTGGCCAGTACTCTGTGAAGGATGTTTTGCTGACCACTAGCTCCCTGCTCCTTCACCTTTTCTTTTTTCTTCTGTGGAATCTCCAAGGTGCTTTGCCAACTTGAAATTATTCTTTCCTTGTTGTTTTAGGTGTCGCTTGGGCTGTAGGCCTTCTCCCCACTGTTACCCAATTTCTCACTCTGCTATTGGTATCATTTGACAACAGAATTTCTCAATTTTAATGTAATAGTGTGTCTATCAATGTTATCTTTTGTGACCTCCAGGGACAGAAGGTCTGAGGGACAGTCCTGGCCCAGCTGCTCAGAGCCTGGGAGGAGGTTTTCTAGATCCCTCTCTGGACCTTTTGGGAAAGAGATTCCTCATTGGCTGGCTGCTGAGCACACATAGAATTCATTCCCATTGGCAGGGACACCTCATGACACTGGCAGATCGTCACAGCCTGACCTCTGTGTCCTCTATGGCTGCAGATGAGGGCTCTGGATCCTGGACACCTAAATCCCCTCGACAGGGTCTTACTACCTTGCCCAGGCTGGCCTCAGCCTTGCGATCCTCCTGCCTCAGCCTTCCAAGTAGCCAGGACTGCAAGCACGTCTCATCTCTTTCCCGTGCATGTTAGGAGCCCAGTATGTGCTGGCTGGGTACTTTCACGGAGCTCATTGAGCCTCTGTGCCCCATGTCTGCAGGGCTTCAGACTCAATATCCCAGTCTCCAGTCCGAGTCCTTTCTGGAACTAGTATTCAGGCTGCCCCAATACCCCAGTGGCCTATTAGCCATTTCCTTCTACCGGAGGACTCCTCCACCTTACTGTCCACCCCATTCCCATGCCACTGGTGACCCTGCTCCCAGACAACAGTGCTGCTGCAGAGGGGACCCAGGTTCTCCCGCCCCAGGTCCTTCTGCTCTTCCCAACATCAAGTTTTAAGATCTTGCCTCCCGTCTTGACCATGGCAGAACCAGCTGCCTGCACTGCCCCAGAGCAAAGCTGTCCGAAGGCCAAAAAAGGGCAGGCCAGCTGTGGAGCTTGGTGCCAAGATCTGTTGAGAGTGACTGTTACCCTTGGCACCCTTCTGGCTCCTCCTCCCCAGTGCTACACTGCCAGCAGGGGAAAAGTACTAGTGGCATGTCACCCATTCCTTCCTGCCCCAGGACTGGTGTACGTCATGGCTCAAGGCTACATGGCCACACGGGCAAGTCTAGGGTCCTGTGGTAGACTTAGCCCTGTCATTTATCATATGTGCAGGTTTCTGCATAGGTTTCTTGGCCTGTGTGCCTCAGTTTCCCCACCTATGGCCCCAGGGTAAAAATCATACCTCCTCTGGGGGTCACTGGGAGGACCATACATGTTAGTGTTCACAGAATGCTTTGTCTCTTAATGACACCAGTGCAAAGTCCAATCCTTGCATCCAGTGGGCATGTCATGGAAGGGAAGGGAAGCCCTGTGCCCAGCCAGCAGGAGGGCACTTCCTGTTCTCACCTGCCAGCCCTCTGCCACACCTGCCAAGGCCAGCAAGGGGCAGCAACACCCTGCAGTGCAGTGCACATGGGCATGCAGTGAGGGGAAGGGTGAGCACCCGCTGGGCCCACAAGATGATGCTGGTTGGGTGAGAGTGCACTGTGGGGAGGGAAGCTGGGGCCCTGCTGCCAAGCACTCTCCGCGCTGCCAGCTGCTCCTCAATTCACTGGTGGACCACCCAGGTAGGCAGGAACCAGGGCTGACGTGGGTGTGGGGTACAGGGGCCCAAAGGGATGCTGGCAGCATTCACTGGGGCCACAGGGAAGCCAGAATCTGTCTGGGGCAAGCAAACACCCCCATGCACCAGACAACCTTAAGACAGAGACTTCCTGGTGCCTGTGGTAATGGTATCTCCAGTGAGTGGGGCTGGAGCTGGGAAGGGGGGAATTGGAGCTTGGGATCCCAAATGGGAACGCCCAGAGTAAAGAGGCGTTCCCTTCCCCCACAGCCATCCAACCAGCCCAGCCAGGTGGCAGCAAGCTGCTGCCATGTCACCCTGGAGCCTGTGGGCAGCACACCCGCATTCACACCAAGGAAGGAGCAGGGACCCCAACCTGAGTGTGCAGTCGTCCTTGCTTCATGGGTTCCAGGCTGGTGGTCCCACAGTGCAGCAGAAGGGTGGCAGAGAAGCCAGCTGCTGGCAGCATGAAGGGGACATAGGCCCTTTCTGGGAGGGTGTTTCCTGCTGGGGACAGTGGCAGTCAGCCACCAGCTACGTGTGTGGTCCCTTGAGTGGACCCTGTCCCATGGCATCCTGTGCCAGCCCTGTTCACTGCCATGTCGTACCTGGTACAACTTTGCCAGTCCCTGGGGGTAGGCTTGGGTGGGGACAGTCTTATTCCAGGCGGGGGGTGGGGGAAAGTCCTCTTCATGGGCTGCCTTTGTCAGCTCCTCTGCTCCCCCATGGGAACAAAGGCAGGCTTTGAGAGCTAGGGCTGGCACTCCCTCCAGACACCAGGCTACCGGGACTAAGGCTGGCATCACCAAGGTTCAGTGTCTCTGCCCTTTATTGGGGACTTGCAGGAACACAAGGAGGGGCACATGGGCCTGGCACAGGAGATGCTTGGAAGAAACCCTAACCCTTTGTCCCCACACCCCAGGGGGTGTCTCCTTGGGGGCAGAACATGATAGGGAGCCCCCAGCCAGAAAAGGACGAGTGGGGGTTAAGAGCACCAGATAGTGGGACCCTGGCCTGGGCCTCCAGACAGAGGGGACATTGTTGGGGTGGAGGCAGGGCTGCCTTGGCCTGGCCACTATTGACAAAGCTGCCAGCTGTGATGGAGCCCAGTGGCCAGGCCCTCGCTCCCTCCTTCCCTCCCCCAGGACCGGCATGAATGGGGCTGAGCCTTGACTGTCCCCCTCCCACTCAGGACAATGCCCTCCACAGTCATCTTGTGCCCGTCACCACTGCCCCAGGGCAGCTGAGCTGAGGACATGAACCCTGCTGCCCAGGAGACCCCACAGCTACACTCCTCAGCGCCGGTAAGTGCCTGGGCCCTGTGTCCCCAAAGATGTCATGATAGGGACTATTGGGAGGCCAGGGCTCATGACATAGAGTAGTCATGGTAGGGTGCTCCCATGTCCTGTGCCTCCCCATGGGGCAGCCTGGCTCCTCCACAGCCGACTCTGCCACAGATAGACCCAGGCCTGCAATAAGTACCTGTGTCCTTCATGTCCATCATTCTGAGATACGGGATCTGGATCTTCCTGGAGTGTGGCCTTGGGCCCAAGATGCAGTGGGCGGCTTCTGGTTGGCATATGCCCACGCTTCCAGCCATCTTTACCCCAGCTCACTGTAGGGCTAGCCACCAGCTCCTGCTTCCTTTCCCGCCCTCTGCCCAGGTCACATATGTTTCCATGTCACCTAGGCAGGCTGCTAGGGCTGCCTGTGCTACTGACAGCTCCTGGGGGAAAGGTGTACCCACAGCTTCCTTCGGAGGTTTGAGGCTCCACCCTGGCCCTTGGGAATTGGGACTCAGGGTCCCCTCCAGGCTTCCCTCCCCTGTTCCACCTCAGCTCTTCCTGGCCCACCTTTCTCCCATGAACACTCTCACAGCCCAGTCTCCTGACACCTTGCCTTGGCCACCCCCCGGAGGTCTAAAGCTTTTAGGGCACAGCCCTGGCTGCCTGGCCCCAGCAAATGTGGCTGTGTCTGGCCAGCAGCTCTTCAGCTGCCTCAGTCTCTCCATGGCTTCCTCTCCTAGCTGCTGAGGTCCCTCTGTGCAGCTAGGCCTGGCTGCTTAGGATGGCTTGTCTCTTCCTGTGACTTGTGTCATGGGTATCCCCTCTTGACACATGGTGTCATCTTGTCCTTCTGCCATCTCTCTTGTGTGGGTGGCCCGTGCAGTGTCACCCGAGGCCTGACTTCCACCAGTTGCCCATCTCCCGTGTTTCTCCCCTCTCCTGCCCCCTCTTGTCACTCACAGCCCCTGTGGCTAGGCTTCCGTGACTTTCAGGATCTGCCTCATCCTATTTTCCCTATGTGTGAAAAGCCAAAGATGAAAGAATATGCTCCCGGCCCATGTGCATATGCACGTTAGTGCGCTCATCCCCGCCACCACCCCCCCGCCCCCCCAGCTCTTTTTCCAGCTCTGGGACACTTTCTTTGTCCCTCTTCCTGTCCTCTCTTTGTGCCCCCTTTGTATCCTTCTTTCTGTTCTCTCTGTCCTCCACTCCCACTGTGAACCTCTGTGTTTTGTTGTCCCCACCCCTGCCGGTGCCCCCATTCTGTCACCACTCCAGCACCTCCGCCCTCACTAGTGCTCCTGGCTCTCCCTCAGGCCCCAGCGATGGCTCCTCGGCCTCCCTTTGGCTCCTGGCTCCTGCTGCCACTGCTGATTTTCTTCCCACTGTCCCGGACAGGGGGCCATCACTTCTCGGCACCCAATACCACCTTCAACCACTTGGCTTTGGCACCAGGCCATGGGACGCTCTATGTGGGCGCAGTGAACCGTCTCTTCCAGCTTAGCCCGGAGCTGCAACTTGAGGCTGTGGCAGTCACAGGGCCTGTCATCGACAGTCCTGACTGCGTGCCCTTCCGTGACCCAGCCGAGTGCCCACAGGCCCAGCTCATGGATAACGCCAACCAACTCTTGCTGGTGAGCAGCCGGGCCCAAGAGCTGGTGGCCTGTGGGCAGGTGAGGCAGGGTGTGTGTGAGAAGCGACGCCTGAGGGATGTGGCTACGGTGCTATACCAGGCTGAAGA
The DNA here is from genome assembly GCA_004027205.1 of Ctenodactylus gundi. Classification (NCBI taxonomy): domain Eukaryota; kingdom Metazoa; phylum Chordata; class Mammalia; order Rodentia; family Ctenodactylidae; genus Ctenodactylus; species Ctenodactylus gundi. Next base: position 151,716 of record PVKB01003458.1, on the reverse strand, counting down.
CCCTGGAGATGGGCAGTTTGTGGCTGCCAATACCCTAGGGGTGGCCACAGTGGGACTGGTGGTGCCCTTGCCCGGTCAGGACCTCCTGCTGGTGGCCCGGGGCCTGGCTGGTAAGCTGTCGGCGGGGGTACCACCCTTAACCGTGCGCCAGTTAGCCGGGCCACAGCCCTTCTCCAGTGAAGGCCTGGGCCGCCTCGTGGTGGGAGATTTCTCCGACTACAACAACAGCTACGTGGGGGCCTTTGCCGATGCCCACTCAGCCTACTTTGTCTTCCGCCGCCGGGGGGCCAGGGCCCAGGCTGAGTATCGATCCTATGTGGCCCGTGTCTGCCTGGGGGACATCAACCTCTACTCCTATGTGGAGGTGCCCCTTGCCTGCCAGGGCCAGGGCCTCATCCAAGCTGCCTTCCTTGCCCCAGGCACCTTGCTGGGGGCGTTTGCTGCTGGCTCAAGGGGAGCCCAGGGGGCCCTATGCGCCTTTCCCCTGTCTGATCTGGACAGGAGCATAGAGCAGGCCCGGCGACTCTGCTATACAGCAGGTGGCCGGGGTCCCAGCGGCGTGGAGGAAGCCACTGTGGAGTATGGTGTCACGTCACGCTGCGTCACATTGCCCGCTGTGAGTAGGTGGAGCCTGGTTTCTGCATTCTACCCTGTCTGCATCTCATCTTGCTTGCCCTGCCTCTCTAGCCCCTTGCTAGCCTTGCCCCTGTGTAACCAGGCAGGGCTGACCTTTGGACTAGGAAATGTCAGCAGTTGGTGGGCAGCGGGGTGGTGGTGGTGGGGGGCTTCATCTCTATGCCTCCTACCTGCTCTCAGCCTCTCCCCTCACCTTCTTCCCTTTGAGGGGCCAGCCTGTCATGCTATGAGATTCATCTGCCCCCATGTCACTCCCACCTTCCTTTTCCCTGTAGCCCCAGGGAGGGGCTCCTCCTGTCCTGAGATCTGAGTGTCTGTTCCTGGCCCGTCTAGGACTCACCAGACTCGTACCCCTGTGGGGACGAGCACACCCCCAGCCCCATCGCTGGCCGCCAGCCCTTGGAGGTCCAGCCGCTATTGCAGCTCAGGCAGCCCATCAGCGCAGTGGCAGCCCTGCAGACAGACGGGCATATGATAGCCTTCCTGGGGGACACCCAGGGCCAGCTCCATAAGGTGAGGGACTGCCCAGTACTCCTGCCCCTGGGGCCTAGGGAAGCCCCAGAACCTTCTACTTCTACCTTGATGTCTGGTGGGTACCCCTCCTACTCTGGCTCTCATATAGGTGGCTTAGGATGGCCACCCAGGAGCCTCCTGAGGTGGTCCTGCCTTCTCCGAGCAGCAAGAGCCAGAGATGAAGGTGAGTGGGGCAGGTAGGCTGATGCTTAAAGACAGCCTGACCCCACAAATCTCTCTGAGGCACACTCTTGCCTCCTGGTGACCTGTTTGTCCCCCTGTAGCTGCCAAACAACCCCTGCTCCCCTGTGCTGTGGCTCCCTGGGGAGTGTCCTAGTCCTAAAGGTGCCAGATACAGGCGTGACATGTTCTTCACTTAATGGCCTCGCAGGAAGGGGAGCTGGCTCCAGGGGTCAGAGTATTCCCTGAGAGGAGAAGAAGCCAGGCTTTCGTCGCATGGAGAGCTGGCTTTGGCCCAGCAGGATGGCCCAGTCCTGTCCCTGTTCCTTGCCCAGGTCTTTCTCAGCAGCTCCCAAGGCCAGGTGTATCATTCCCAGCAAGTGGGGCCTCCAGGCTCAGCCATCAGCCCAGACCTGCTGGTTGATAGCAGTGGTGGCCACGTCTATGTTTTGACTGCCCAGCAGGTGAGGGCTGCCCTGAACTTGGGGGGCTGGATCTGTGCAGCCCAAGACCTCATGACTCCAGCCTCTCTCCATCACCACCCACCCAGGTGGCTCGGGTCCCTGTTGCAGCCTGCACCCAATTCTCTGACTGTACCAGCTGCCTCCAGGCCCAGGATCCGCTCTGTGGCTGGTGTGTCCTACAGGGCAGGTGAGCAGGGGCCTGTGCCTGGCTTGGGTCCACAGTGAGGGGCACAAGGAAGTGGTGCCCAGAGGCTGTTGTAGGTGTGCCAAGAGGCCGTTCTAGGTGTGCCAAGAGGCCAACCCTGCTCACCCAAGTAGGGACTTGGGTTGATGAATTCCTCCAGCCTGCCTATCACACTGGGTCACCAATCCAGGGGGCACCACTGCTTGGCTGCCCAATGGTTCACTTATTTCCAGCAGCCCTACCTTGGGGTCAGGCCTGTTGCCTCCTAGGGTCCCTGCCCTGCTCCCTGAGGCAGTCCACACTTAGCCCACACCTCTCAGTGTGCTCTCCTTCACCTCCTCGCTTATTGTGGCAGTCACCTGGGGACCCTAAGACCTGCATGGTGATCTCAAGGTCCTGCCTGTAGGTGCACCCGGAAGGGCCAGTGCAGGCGGGCAGCACAGCCGGGCCAGTGGCTGTGGAGCTATGGGGAGGACAACCACTGCCTGCATGTACAGAGCCTGCAGCCTGCCCATCACCCCCGCCAGGAACAGAGCCAGGTAAGGCCTCCAGGCAGCAGGCCCACCTCCCTGCTACGTCAGCTCTCGCCCCATAGTGGCTCCATATTCTTGTCTCTCTCTCATGGGTCTCAGGTCACCCTGTCTGTCCCCTGGCTGCCCACCCTTGCTGAGGGTGAATACTTGCACTGTGCCTTCGGAGACTTCAACAGCTTGGCTCATATGGAAGGGCCTCACGTAGCCTGTGTCACCCCTCCCCAAGACCAGGTGCCACTTAACCCTCCAGGCACAGGTAAAAGGGCTCCTGGGTAAGAGGTTGGGACCAGTACAAGATGCTCTGTCAGCACTCTACCACTATCCCCTCCCAGACTCTATCACCTTGCCCCTGGCCCTGATGTTTGAGAATGTGGCCCTGGCTACCACCAACTTTTCCTTCTATGACTGCAGCACTGTCCAGGCCTTGGAGGTGGCTGCCCCGTGAGTCCCTGGGCCTGGTCCTTTGTTGGGTAGGGGTGGCACACCCAACAGCACCCAGACTGAGCAGACCCCTGCCTGCGCAGGTGTCGTGCCTGTGTGGGCAGCCCCTGGAGGTGCCACTGGTGCCCCCAGAGCAGCCGCTGTGTACATGGGGAGCATTGCCCGGAAGGTGAGAGGACAGTCTACAGTGCCCAGGAGGTGGGTAAACTGGCCCTTGCAGCACCCTTGCAGGCAGTGCAGGATAGCAGCAGCCCCGCCTGGGAGTAGGCCCTCCCAGTGCTAAGGTGCTCAAGGCTCTTGCTCTCCAGGTGGATATCCAGGTGCGTGGCCCTGGAGCCTGTCCGCAGGTGGAGGGCCTGGCAGGGCCCCACTTGGTGCCTGTGGGCTGGGAGAGCCGACTAGCCTTGCACGCACGGAACCTTCAGTATTTCCAAGTAAGTTAACAGGCAGGCTGGGGACAAGGCCAGGTGGCAGGGTCCAGAGGCTGATAGCATGTCGCTCCTAGGGTCAGCCTGCCTCTTACAACTGCTGGCTAGAGTTGCCTGGGGAACTGCGGAGGCTGCCGGCAGCCCAGGAGGAGATGGTTGGAGATGAGGAGAGGAGCCTCATTCGATGCCAGGCCCAGCAGGTGGGCGCTACACCCAACCTTTCCCGCCACTGGCCTTCTGCAGCCCTCTCTCTCACTCTTGACTTTCCCCAGTGTCTCTTCCTGCTGTTCTCAAGCAAAAGAGCTCACTGCTGTGTGCATGAATACAGCACACAAAGAAAAAGCAAAAAGCACAGTAAAGGAACACAGCGCATGTAGCCCTGTTCCTGAGCTCTGGGGCTGAGGGAAATGCAGAACAATCATACCCATTTGAGGGGGGGGGGTTCCTCTGACCTTGCCCTCCACCCACAGTTCCACCCACTCATGTCCCAGCGGGAGCTCCTGGCACCCATATACGTCACCCTGGGGGAGGCCCAGCGGCTGGACAATGCCCATACTCTTCATGGTGAGCAGGGTGGCCAATAGGTGGGGGCAGGAAGGGGGCAGGGCTGGTGCTCAGCATGCCACCTGACCCTCCGCAGTGACCTTGTATGACTGTGCTGTGGGCCACCCTGACTGTAGCCACTGCCAGGCAGCCAATGGGAGCCTAGGCTGCTTGTGGTGTGGTGATGGCCAGCCTGCCTGTCGCTATGGGCCAACGTGCCCCCTGGGGGCTGTGGAGTTGCTGTGTCCCACACCCAACATCGAGGCGGTGAGCACCCACCTACAGGGTGAAGAAAGGCCTCCTTGGGCCCTTGTTCCCCACATCCTACCTCCTGACCCCTCCTCTTTCCTGACACCACTGTTCTTTGGGGGGCCCCAGTCCCCAGCAGCCTGGCCCAAACACAGTCCAGGTGATTCCACTGCAAAGAGGCTTATGGCCTTGGGAGACCCCATGATCCATCATTCCTGCTGTAGATTGAACCCCTCACTGGCCCTCCAGAGGGCGGCTTAGCCCTCACCATTCTGGGCTCCAATCTGGGCCGGGCCTTTGCTGACGTGCAGGATGCTGTGAGTGTGGCCGGACAGCCCTGCAGCCTGGACCCTGCCCTCTATCGCACCTCTGTCCGGTGAGACACCTGTCCTGGTAGGCAGGGTGGGAGGGACAGCACCCTGGGAGGGCTTAAAAGTGGGCCACCCATGGAGAAGGGCAGCTTGAGGCCAGAAAATGTGGGGCCCTGGATTAGAGCAAAAGGAAAACAAATGGGGGAGTGTGCAAGGGAGAGGGCTCTGGGCACCAGCTGGCGGGGCCCTGCACAGCTACTGGTCCTTGGTTGTCAGGATTGTGTGTATGACATCTCCTGCCCCCAATGGCACCACTGGGCCAGTTCAAGTGGCCATTAAGAGTCGGCCTCCAGGTGTCTCAACTCAGCACTTCACCTACCAGGTCAGTGGCTGCCCCAGGGTGCTCCTAGGATAGATGCTGGTGAGGACCAGGGGAACAGGTGCCCAAGTGTGGCTGTCATGCTAGATCTGAGGGTAGCAGCAGGTGCTACTGGGTGTCCAGAACAGAAGCCATATGATCCCAGTGGGGAGCAGGCTGGAGCAGTGGCAGCATGGCAAGAATACTGCCGCTGGCAGCTGTCCAGGAGGGAGGAGAGCAGCAGAGTAGTGAGCACAGAAGGCAGCCGGGCTAGTCTGGATGCCAGGCTGTCAGGACTTGCTGTGGCCTAGCTGCCTATGAGAACATGGGACGGGGAGAGCAAGATTATCTCCAGGTGCGAGTCTGAGCCCTGGGCACCTGGTAGTGCCATTTCTGGGGTGGGAGGCACAGGGTGGGCTTGGTTGGAGGCTGCTTGGCACATGTAGTACCCCAAGGAGGCAGTGGACCTCAGGCTTAGAGCTTAGGGGCTGGGGAATGCTAGTTGTCAGAAGTGGGAGAGAGTGGAGGCAAGAGAGCATCTTCCTCCAGGGGCAGGGGGAGATGGGTGCAGGACACCGTGCTTCTGTAAGGAGAGCATACTCAGCCACGGACCCCAATACTTGAGAGACCAAGGAGTGGCCCTAGGTCCTTGAGATGCCTGCCCTACCCTGCCCTGTTCCCCAGGACCCTGTCTTGCTTAGCCTGAGTCCTCGGTGGGGACCCCAGGCAGGAGGCACCCAGCTCACCATCCATGGACAGCACCTGCAAACAGGAGGCAACATCAGCGCCTTTGTGGGTGACCAGGCCTGTCCCATGTGAGTGTCCAGCCTTGCTGCTGCCATACAATGGATGCTCCCACAGGCCTCAGTATCCCCTCCTACAGTGGGGTAACTCATGAGAGAAGCAGCCCTATGCCCACCCAGTGCCCTCTGTCTGTGTGTGAGGGTGCCAAAGTGGGCCTCTCCTGGGGTCCCTGAACAGAGGCAGGGCTAGAGAACAGGAGTGGGAGTACTAGACAAGCCATCTCTTCCCTGCTTTGCAGCCTGGAGCCTGTGTGTCCTGAGGCCATTGTGTGCCGCACCATGCCCCAAGCCACGCCAGGAGAAGCGGTGGTCCTTGTGGTCTTTGGCCACGCTGAGCGCAAGTTGCTCACCAGTCCATTCCGCTACACTGCCAACCCACAGCTTGTGGCTGCAGAGCCCAGCACCAGCTTCCGGGGGTGAGGAGCCTGGCCAGCACCACAGGGCAGCCTGTGCCCCAGGCCAGGGAAGCCAGGGAGCAGGGGCCAGGCTGCCCACCAGCTCTAACTCCCATTCTGATACAGGGGTGGGCGGCTCATCCGGGCAAGGGGCACAGGCCTGGACTCAGTGTGGAAGCCCCTGCTGTCTGTGTGGCTGGAGGCTGAGGCCGAGGTGAAGACTTTGGGGGGCCAGCTCCAGGACCTCCCCCCAAGAAGTTGCAGGGCCCCTGCTGCAGACCCTCAGACTTGTGTCCAACTCAGAGGGGGCCTGGTGCAGGTAAGCTCCTCATGCACCCTAGCAGGTGAGGGGGCTATCTCCAGGCCCCTACTCATCCTGACTGCTCCACAGTGTTCCACCATCTGCTCTGTGAACTCGTCCAGCCTCCTTCTGTGCCGCAGTCCTGCCGTGCCTGATGGGGCTCACTTGAAGCGGGTCTTTTTTGCACTGGACAATGTGCACGTGGACTTTGCCAGTGCCAACGGTGGGCAGGGCTTTGTGTACCAGCCCAACCCTCGCATGGCCCCGCTCAGCCGAGAGGGCCTCACCCACCCATACCGTCTTAAGCCTGGCCACGTGCTGGATGTTGAGGTGAGCACTGCCAGCAAGCACCACCAGGGCACTGGGCCATCTGGGTAAGATGATGAGGCTCCCACTGTGTGTCTCAGGGTGAGGGCCTCAACCTGGGGATCAGCAAGGAGGAGGTGCGCGTACACATTGGCAATGGGGAGTGCCTAGTGAAGACACTCACGCTCACGCACCTATACTGCGAGCCACCTCCACGTGCTCCACAGCCCACCAATGGCTCCAGCCCCCTGCCACAGTTTGTGGTAAGTACAAGTGTCCATGGGCTAGTGGGTGTCTGTGTACCACAGCACCTATACTCAGAAGCCCTGCCCACCAGGTACAGATGGGCAATGTGCATCTGGCCCTGGGCCCTGTCCAGTATGAGGCAGAGCCCACGATGCCCTCCTTCCCCGTGGAGGCCCAGGTTGGCCTGGGTATGGGTGCTGCTGTGCTGATCGCTGCTGTGCTCCTGCTCACCCTCATGTACAGGTAAGCCCCACCCAGCCACCTGCATAATTGCCTACTTCCCCCATGGCCAGGATGCCTGGCCTGTGTATACTGGCCCAGGCCATGGTGACACTGGCCCTAATGCAGGCACAAGAGTAAGCAGGCACTACGGGACTATCAGAAGGTTCTGGTACAGCTGGAGAACCTGGAGACAGGCGTGGGTGACCAGTGCCGCAAGGAGTTCACAGGTGCATGCAGGCAGGCTGGGGGTGGGGTGCCACCAGACTGTGCTCACATCTCCCTGGCTCCTGGCCCACAGACTTGATGACTGAGATGACAGACCTCACCAGTGACCTAGAGGCCAGTGGGATCCCCTTCCTGGACTACCACACATATGCCGAACGTGCCTTCTTTCCTGGCCATGGTGGCTGTCCTCTGCAGCCGGAGCTCGAGGGTCCTGGGGATGAGGGCCGCCGTGCCACTGTGCGCCAGGGCCTCACCCAGCTTTCCAACCTGCTCAACAGCAAGCTCTTCCTCCTCACAGTGAGGGCCGTGGGAGTGCATGGGGACACACAGGGGTGGGGCTGGGAACAGTACAGACTGCTTAAGAGACATAGCTGCAAAAGCAGCAGGGAGGTACATGAGGCATCCCGGGGTGAACTCGAGCTCTCTGCCTAGCTCATCAACACGCTGGAGGAGCAGCCTAGCTTCTCCCAGAGGGACCGCTGCCATGTGGCCTCGCTGCTGTCCCTTGCACTGCACAGCAAGCTTGAGTACTTGACCGACATTATGAGGACACTGCTGGGCAACCTGGCAGCCCATTGTGTACACAAGAACCCCAAGCTCATGCTGCGCAGGTTGGCTTTGACCCTAGTATAGGGGTGGGGCAGGGAATCATAGCTGATCCTGGATGGGTGCTGTCCCTGGGATGTGGGGTTAGATCTCCCTGGGGAGCTGAAAAGGGGAATTGGGGAACATCTTGACCTGGAGCCTCCTTCCCACAGAACAGAGACCATGGTGGAGAAGCTGCTCACCAACTGGTTGTCTATCTGTCTCTATGCCTTCCTGAGGGTAAGGGGCACCATCCATTCTACCCCAGCTCTGGGTGGCATCCTCCTGTTCTCTCTGCACTTGGGAGGTGTTGCCTGCCCATGACCTCCTTGATGTGTCTCAACCAGGGCTCAGGATACACCATCAGATGAGGGTCCTAAGAGCCTCTCCCAGCTATCATAGGCCAACTGCAGAGGCCCCTTCATAGACTGGATGGGAGACTGAGGCAGGAAGGTTTAGGGCCTAGCCCAAGAGCCTGCACAGACCACTGTCCTTGGTCTATCCTCCTCTCCTTGGTTGCTCTGCTCTTAGACATGGCCCCATGGCCAACATGGCACCACCTTGATGGTTGCAGGAAGTGGCTGGTGAGCCACTGTACATGCTCTTCCGCGCCATCCAGTACCAGGTAGACAAGGGCCCAGTGGATGCAGTGACAGGAAAGGCAAAACGGACACTAAACGACAGCCACCTGCTGAGGGAGGACGTGGAATTCCAGCCACTAACACTGATGGTGCTGCTGGGCCCTGGAGCTGGTGGGGCCACAGGGAGCCGTGAGGTGCAGCGCATGCCAGCCAGGGTCCTCGACATAGACACCATCACCCAGGTGAAGGAGAAGGTGTTGGACCAAGTCTACAAAGGCACACCCTTCTCTCAGAGGCCCTCGGTACACACCCTAGACCTTGGTGAGAGCCATCTCAAATCCCACCCAGACCCTGCCCTCTCCCATCTGTAAGGCTTGGGCTGACAGGCTGTGGCGGGTCCCCCCAGAGTGGCGCTCAGGCCTGGCCGGTCACCTAACGCTGTCAGATGAGGATTTGACATCGGTGACTCAGAACCACTGGAAGAGACTCAACACCCTACAGCACTACAAGGTGCCGGGTGGGTGGAGACTGGGTGGGTGGGTTGGGGCAGGGTGGACAGACCCCCACCTTGGGGACTAGCCACTGAAGGGCCTGCCTTTGCCTCTGTGTCTGTCCAGGTCCCAGATGGAGCAACAGTGGCACTCATCCCTCAGCTGCACAATGGTGGCACTGTATCCCAGAGCCTGGCCCAGAGCTGCCCATCAGGGGAGAGTAAGTCCTTGAGCTAGACACTTGGCCCACGAGTACAGAGGGGCCAGCCCCAGATAGGTGCACCAAAAGCTGAGGTTGGCAGGCAGGGAGCCTGCTTCTGCCCTTGGCCCTGCCAGGTGGCTTACCCACCTTCCCAGTGTGCAAACCAGAGTTCCAGGCTGAGCAGAGGCCTGGGGGTTCTTGAGCCACTAGCCTCCCTACCACCCTACAGGAAGCATGTGGCCATACCCTCAACACACACCCTTCAGGAAGCATGGGGCCACCAGCCTTCTCTCTATACCCTGCAGGAGGCATGGGGCCACCAGCCTCTTCCCCATCTCTCCCCTATACCCTGTGAGAAGCATGGGGTGACCAGCCTCCTCCCTACATTCCCTACCACACCCTCTGAGAAGTAAGGGCTGCAAACCCCAGGCCACTGGTGCAGGATGAGGTCAGGAACAAGGGACTGCAGCTGGGGTTTTGTGTACTCAGATATCCCCATGCTGGAGGATGGTGAGGAGGGTGGCATACGCCTCTGGCACCTGGTGAAGGCCACTGAGGAGCCTGAAGGGGCCAAGATACGGCACAGCAGCCTCCAGGAACGGGAGCAGGAGCAGGCTCGGGCCAAGGCCATCCCAGAAATCTACCTCACTCGCCTGCTGTCCATGAAGGTCAGTGTGCTGGGGGCCTGACTGGCTGCACAGTGGGTCTAGAGGACAGGGCAGCCCCTCCTATCTTGCCATGCTTCCACACGTTCCTGTCCTGGCCCTACAGGGCACTCTGCAGAAGTTCGTAGATGACACCTTCCAGGCCATTCTCAGCATGAACCGGCCCGTGCCCATTGCTGTCAAGTACCTGTTTGACTTCCTGGATGAGCTGGCAGACAAGCATGGCATTGAGGACCCAGAGACCCTGCACATCTGGAAGACAAACAGGTCTTCCAGACAGACCCCTCCCTATCCCCACTGCAGATGGTCCACTGAGTCCCAGAGGGACCGGGAAATTTCCAGAATAGGGCATTGCCCCAAAGTGGCACTCAGCCCTGGGCCTGGCATCCACTCTGACTTTCCTATCCCCTGCCTGAGTATACTTCCAGGAAGGCCTGGCCCAGGTCACCTAGGCCATGAGGATTGTTCCCGGTAGAAAGCAAACTGTGCCCCTAGCTTTCGTGTCTAGGCATCTGCATGGAAGTACACAGAGAAAGAGGCCATCATGACAGGCTAGGCCTCTTGCCCATATCTGGCCTGTGTCACTAGCCTACTGCTTCGATTTTGGGTGAATGCCCTGAAGAACCCTCAGCTTGTCTTTGATGTGCACGTGTCAGACAACGTGGATGCCATCCTGGCCGTCATTGCACAGACCTTCATCGACTCCTGCACAGTCTCAGAGCACAAAGTGGGCCGGGTGAGGCAGAGCTGGGGAGAGGAGGGAAGCCACGGCCTCGGCAGCATCTGAACGGGGTAGCATTATAAGTGGGGGCGGGATGCTAGTGGATCCTCACCTCCCCAACTTATGCCCCATGCCTCCCCTACTTGGGCAGGATTCCCCAGTGAATAAACTACTCTACGCCCGGGAGATCCCTCGCTACAAACAGATGGTGGAGAAGTAGGTGTTCAAGCCACCAGGGCTGGGGGTATGGGCCACCTGCCTGCCCCTAACCCTGTGGGCTCGCACAGATACTACATGGATATCCGCCAGAACACCCCAGCAAGCTACCAGGAGATGAACTCAGCACTGGCGGAGCTCTCTGGGGTGAGGCACAGCCTTCCACACTTGCAAGGGGGAAGCCTTACGATCTGAGGCCTGGGCTGGGGCCTCACTGCTTCCTATGTGCTGTTTCCAGAACTACACCTCTGCTCCCCACTGCCTGGAGGCACTGCAAGAACTCTATAACCACATCCACAGGTATTATGACCAGGTGAGGCCCACAGTGCCCCAGAGGAGTGAGGCACCAAGACAGGGGCCCATGGAATCTCCTGGAGTGGCTCAGCTCAGGCAAAGGGAAAAAAGGGGACCCAGGTGGCAAATGGTCTTGGCTCTCATCTGGAGGCCCTGGAGAGGTCCCTAGCAGCCCCTATCCCCAGGCTCTTGCTGGAATGTAGGCAGGGCAGAGTGTCCCTGGGCCCTGAGACAGAGGGATGGCCTCAAGGGAACTCTGGCTTATTTGGCAGATAATCAGTGCCCTGGAGGAGGACCCTATGGGCCAGAAGATGCAGCTGGCCTGCCGCCTGCAGCAGATTGCTGCCCTGGTGGAAAACAAAGTGACCGACCTGTGAGCAAGCAGCAAGTAGGACCTGCTACCACCAAGCCCTGTGACCCCAGGACCGAGCCAGTGACCCACAATGGGACAGCAGAGCCTAGGTGGTGTAGGGTGCCCAGTGTAGGGTGCCCACCAGCTTTTTTTCTAATTTATAACAGTCCCTACCCTTCTCCCACTGTATTTATTTGCTTGCTGGAGAGTCATGTTTGAAAATAAAATAGAAAAATGTCTTTCTAGGAAAAAAAAAAAAGTCCTAGCCTCTGCCTTTTCCTGCAGGTCAACTTGGTGCCCCCTGCCCTTTGCAGCTCTTTGGGCCCATGGCTTTGGCCTACTGCCCTCCCAGGCCTAATGGCCTCCCCAGATCCCCTATGAAAGTTGCCCACTTCATCTGGGCCCACCCCACCCCTACCACCTTGTTCCTGGCACAGGACATTGAAATAAGTGCCTCTCATGTCACTGGCAGGGCCTTTCTAACTCCCTCCTCTTGCCCTAGCAGTCAGTCCCAGTGGGCCTGGGCCTTCCAGGGCCACTCTTGCCCTCTTTTTTTTTTTTTTTTTTTTTTTTTTTGAGACAGAGTCTTGCTCTGTGGCCCAGGCTGGTCCTGAACTCACTGTGGAGCCCAGGCTGGCCTTGGACTCAGGCTACCTCAGCCTCCTGAGTGCTGGGATTACAGGAGTGCGCCACCACGCCCAGCTTATGTGGTGCTGGGGAATCCAACTCGGGTACTTAGCACTTGACTTAGCACTTGCTAAGCAAGCACTTTAACCGCTGAGCTGTTCCTCCAGCCCCCTACTCTTGCCCTCTTAACTTCCAGAAGCAGCCAGGATGAGCTTTCTAAACAAAAGTGCTTGTCCTCCTCACAGGCACCCTGAGTCCAGGCAGGACCCCTCAGTCCTCCTGTTCCCCCTGGTGTCTCAGCTTGGCCTATATGTAAGCCCTTGGCTCCTGCTGTGCCCTGGGCTACCCCACATGCTTCCAAGGACCCAGTTCCTCCTGATGTCTCTGGACATAGGCTCCCTGTCATCCCCTGGCCCCAGGTGGTAGCTATAAGTGGCTTGTTCTCCAGGGTAGATGTGGCAGAGCAAGCTCCCAAATGGTGGTGGAAACGAGACGGGAGCTGCACAGTGCTCGGTGGCCCTGGAGCAAGTAGGGACCAGAAGGGAGGCCTTTCAGGTGACAGCAGACAGTCCTGGGGGCCTGGTACTCTGGAGGAAAGCATAAGTGGCTCTCAGCTCTTGCTCCTGACCCACACGCAGCCAGGCATCCCAGTGACACAAGGTTGAGAGGACAGCCAGTCTCCCACCTGTCTTGGAAGCCTAAGAGCCTCTGGAAAATCAGGATCAGATCTGAGAGTGGTCCAGGAATGGGGTTCCCACACGATAAGGAGGGGTTCACCTTTAGGACTCCTCCATGGGCCAGGTGGGAAGTCTGACAATGTTCTAAAAGTTCTAAACCCATTGCTAATGCCCTGGAGCAGGGCAGAGCGGGGAGCTCAGCCTGGGAAACTCATCATCATGTCAACTGCATTGCCTCTTGGGCAGTCAGCCTTGGCATGCAGGCACTTGGCCAGGGGTCTAGATTGCCTATTCTTGTGTAGGTGTCTCCCATAGCCAGTCCTGAGGTGTGAGGACTCAGCCTAGAGACTAAGTCACTACAGGCCTCGACCGCTTCAGAGTGGGAGGGACACACAGGCTCTGCCTTGGGGCTGCACTCTGGGCAGCCAGGCATGGTGGCTGCGCCGCACCCTCCCCGCTCCCGCTGCATACCTTGCCCACAGTCAAGCAACTGGGAGGCTATTTATAAAGGCGGGTGAGATCAGCTGCAGAGGCTATAAATGGGCGGGCCACAGCGGCCCCTCAGGAGCAGCTGCCCGGGGCGCCAAAGCTAAGGCCAGAGGCCGGGATGAGCGCCAGCACGGGCGGTGGTGCCGGTGGGGACAGCAGCAGCAGCAGCAGCAGCAGGTAAGGTTGGGTTTGTACCCAGGGTCTTGACACCTGGCACATATGCTCATGTGCCACCCCCAAACCCTGACTCTGTGCCCCACAGCTCTCAGGCCTCCTGCGGGCCCGAGTCCTCGGGCTCCGAACTTGCCCTTGCGGTGCCAGTGACCCCCATGCTGCAGGGGCTCCTGGGCTCTGACAATGAGGAGCAGGAGGACCCTAAGGACTACTGCAAGGGTGAGGCCTGCTTGGGGCCAGATTGGCATGGCCAGGAGAGTCACACAAGAGGAGGATGCCCCCGAGAGGGCCCACCTGGGCTAGAAGGCCAGCTAGGCTGGGCTGGGGGACAGGAGAGGGAGGCATCCCCACTGTGATCTATCTTGGACGCCTTGGGCAGGCGGCTACTATCCTGTGAAGATCGGAGACCTGTTCAACGGGCGGTACCACGTGGTGCGCAAGCTGGGCTGGGGCCACTTCTCCACCGTCTGGCTCTGCTGGGACATCCAGTGAGTGCCCTCCCCACCAGGGCCAAGGGCTGGCTGCAGTCCCATCCTGGGCTCAGTTTAGGCAATCAACACAGCCCTATCAGAAGATGAGGGTTCCCATCTTGCAGGCGAAAGCGCTTCGTGGCCCTGAAAGTGGTCAAGAGTGCGGGGCACTACACAGAGACAGCTGTGGATGAGATCAAGCTCCTGAAATGTGTGAGGCTCCTCCCCTACCACGCCTGGCTCCCTGGGAATTGCCTGGGCCTGGCAATGTGGGTGCTGGGCCTGCAGGGGTTCCGTGAGCAGGGTGGGGCTCCAGCTGGCACTGCCTGGTGGGAATAGGGCTGGAATACACAGAGGGCCAGGAAGGGATCCAGCTGGAGCGAGAAAACATGGCTAGAGGTGCTCCACAGGAAGCTGAGGGGAGCAGCTGGTGCGGGGCAGCTTGGAGCCATCTGTGGTCCTCTGGCTTCCAGGTACGGGACAGCGACCCCAGTGACCCCAAAAGAGAAACCATTGTCCAGCTCATTGATGACTTCAGGATTTCAGGGGTTAATGGAGTCCGTATCCTTTGCAGGAGCTGAGCAGTGTGGCATGACAACCAAGGAGCCATCTTAGGCCTCTGAAGCTCCTGGGGCCTTGCTGCTTTGCAAAATGAGGATCTGTCCCTTCCAAGGACACTAATCTAGGAAATAACTCAACACTTTGGGCATTTGTATTTTCCAGATGTGGGGGATGGATAAACATGCTGACAGCAGTAGATGTGGCTGAGTTTCTCCTAAAAAGACAGGGCCTGCATCAAAAATGAGGGCACCAGGGGAGCAGACGCAGTGGCCTCTCAGGCCATCCCAGCCTCCAGAATGATTAGATGCACCATCCCAACTGGCACACCTCAGATGGTGACGAGGACACTATAAATAATAACACTGGGATTGTGGTGCCACAAGGACTTCCTGTGCACTGCCTGAGCCTGTGACTCCTTGTAGCCGAGGGTGGGCAGGGCCTATCCCCAGTTGTGTACTTTCTGGCTGCCCTTTACTCTAGACCCCAGATGTGTGCATGGTGCTGGAGGTCCTGGGCCATCAGCTCCTCAAGTGGATCATCAAGTCCAACTACCAAGGACTACCAGTACCCTGTGTGAAGAGCATCGTGAGGCAGGTGAGTGCTGCCACTGGGCTGCTAGACCCAGCCTGGGAGAGCTGCTGAGAGCTCAGGTGTGGGTTGTCTCCAGGTGCTGCACGGCCTGGACTACCTCCACACCAAGTGCAAGATCATCCACACGGATATCAAGCCTGAGAACATCTTGCTGTGTGTGGGTGATGCTTACATCAGGCGCCTGGCCACTGAAGCCACAGAGTGGCAGCAGTCAGGGGCTCCACCACCCTCCCGCTCTACAGGTAACTGGAGTGTGTGCAGGGCTAGGTGCTAGCCTTTGGGTCTCACGGCCTTGCCTCAATCTACATTCCTTTTTCTGTCCCACACCATCTGTACCTCAGTCAGCACTGCTCCCCAAGAGGTCTTGGTAAGTTGTGGGAACACGTCTTCTCTAGGTTTCCTCTCCCTATCCAGGAGAGTGGAGGCCATCTCTTCAGAGATTGCCACCTAAGCCACTTACTTATTCTACCTCCTACCCTTGCCCTCCTGTGGTGGCACTTCCAAAAGGCTGCGTGGTCACATTGAAGGTGATATCTAGGGTAGGTCACATGCCCCAAACTGCCCTTGGTGGCCACTGGGCCCACTCTTGCCTCAGTAGACCACTGTGTCTTTCCCTAGAAGCTGAAGCAGAAGGAGACAGGGTCCAGCCTGGGGTAGGCCCACAAGGTCCTCCCCCATCTACAGCCTTAGGGAGAGGGTAGGACAGAATAGGAGGCAGGGAGATGAGGAGGGTGGTGGCACTAGTGGGAGACCTGGGGTCTGGACTGGGCAGAGAAACCTATGCTGTCAGGATGGCAGGTGACAGCAGCCCCAGGGATGATCCTGACCCTGGCGGCAGACTGGTAAGCTGTCCAAAAACAAGAGGAAGAAGATGAGGCGCAAGCGAAAACAACAGAAGCGGCTATTAGAGGAGCGGCTGCGGGACCTGCAGAGGCTGGAGGCCATGGAAGCAGCGGCCCAGGCTGAGGGTGAGGGGCTAGAGGGGATGCTACAGCACTGAGTGCACACACAGGCATAGGCCACCTGCTCACATGCTTACACCCTGGCTCCCCAGACTCTGGTGCCTCTTCAGGCTGCCATCCCCAGGGTGCCAGGGCTGGCCCCTCACCAGCCTCCTCCTCGCCTGCTCCCCGCGGTAATCGCAGCCTCAGCCCTGGCTCGCAGACCTCAGGCTTCTCAGGCTCCCTGTTTTCTCCGGCCTCCTGCTCCATCCTCTCGGGCTCATCCAATCAGCGTGAAACTGGGGGTCTCCTATCACCTAGCAGTAAGTATTCAGGAGAGCAGGCAATGGGCGGGCAGGGTTGCAGAGTCAGGCTACCCCAACCTGTGCCTCCGTTCCTTTCCTAGCACCATTTGGTGCCTCCAACCTTCTGGTGAACCCCTTGGAGCCCCAAAATGCTGACAAGATCAAGGTCAAGATCGCCGACCTGGGCAATGCCTGCTGGGTGGTATGAGCACCTTGGGGAGGCAAGCCACTATTGGGGAGCCCCACACAGGGCCCACTGGTGAAGCCAGGGACCCACACAGAGTAGTCCTCTCAACCAAAACTGAAGGCTACTTCCTGCCAGCTTGAGAATCTGGCAGGGGACCACAGGGGAGGAGCTGGCCTCAGCCTTAGTCAGGCCTCTCAAGCGTTCCTGAGCCAGAGGTGGGCAGGGGAGTGGGCCACTAGGCCCTAGCTCCTGTTCCCAGGGCACCCCTTCCTCCAGCACAAGCACTTCACTGAGGACATCCAGACTCGGCAGTACCGGGCAGTGGAGGTACTCATTGGCGCCGAGTATGGCCCCCCAGCTGACATCTGGAGCACTGCCTGCATGGTAAGCCTAGTGGGTTGCCCCCCACCTGCATGGCTGATCCCATCCGTAGCCTCACCTCCCCCTATTGCAGGCCTTCGAGCTGGCCACCGGGGACTACCTGTTCGAGCCACACTCCGGAGAAGACTACAGTCGTGATGAGGGTAGGGAAAGCAGGATGGGCTTGGCCTCAGGGCCTTCTGGCTGCCTACCAACTTCCTCTTTGCTCACAGACCACATTGCTCATATTGTGGAGCTCCTGGGAGACATCCCTCCAGCCTTCGCACTCTCAGGACGCTACTCCCGGGAGTTCTTTAACCGGAGAGGTAGGTGCTAAGCAGGTTCAAGCTACCTGGCTATAGGATGGCGCACAGGACCTCGGAGCCTGGCAGAAAAAGGGAACTGGATCCCAAGGCCTTCCTAGCAAAGGCCAATGTCACCTGGCCTCTGTCCCCAGGCGAACTGCGGCATATCCACAACCTCAAGCACTGGGGCCTATATGAGGTGCTCATGGAAAAGTACGAATGGCCCCTGGAGCAAGCCACACAGTTCAGCGCCTTCCTACTGCCCATGATGGAGTACATCCCTGAAAAGAGAGCCAGTGCTGCCGACTGCCTCCAACACCCCTGGCTCAACCCCTAGGTTCTGCCTGGTGCTGCCTCAGCTCAGTGCCTTAAGTGTCAGTGGGGTTCCTGCCCTGCAGGAGCTACCCTTTCCAACCTCATTGCCTATCCATCTCAGTACTCGTCTGTCCATCATCTTCCCAGAGGGCCCACTGAATGGGAAGATATGCATATTCCTTCCTTAATAAAGCATGAACTGAAATCCCAGTGTTCTGTAGTGACGGAGTACACCACCAAGGGCTGGAGCAGAAGCTGATTTATTCTGGGGTCTGGCCACCAGGCTGGCTAGAAATGCTGGGTCGTGGTCAGGGGGTGTCTAGGAGTGAGGTGAGATAGTCCCAGGGGAATCTAAGCCTCCACAGCCCGGCCATTGATGATACGAATGTGGCTGATGATGTCCTGGATGGCTTGGGATGTCGTACCCTGGCCCCCAATGTCTGGGGTATGCATCTGTAGGAGACAGGAAGCTTGGGCACATCGGGCCAACCCTCAACCCTACCCTGGTTGGCCCAGGGCTGACCCTAGGAGGAAAGCACTGCTGGCTAAGGCCCAGAAGCCCCATCCCATTTGGTCCTACCCTCCTCTTGAGGGCTGCAGTCAGTGCTAGTAGCCATCTCTAGCATCCCCACCCCCACCCCCCCAGGCTGGCTGTATCTGTTTAATACACTTATAGGTTGGGGGTGGGGGAGGGGCAGGGCAGGAACAAGAGGAACCTCACATTTTCATTGTCCATGGATGCCAAGACAGCTTTGCGGATAGAGGTGGCATAGGAGTGGAGCCTAAAAGAAGGAAGACAGCTGTTGGTCCCAGGGGGTGAGGCGGGCCAAGAAGCTCAGTCAGGCATGAGGAAGTCACTTACTTGAGGTGGTCTAGCATCATGCAACTGGCCAGCAGTGTGGCTGTGGGGTTGGCGATATTCTTATTTGCGATACTCTTGCCTGTATTCCTTGTAGCCTGGAAAAGGGAAGATGGAGTGGGGCAAGTAGAAAATGTAAGAATGAAGAGCTAATGATGTCACTTATGAGGCATGTCTACAAAGGCACAGCCCATAGTTGGAGAGGGTATGAGGGTGCCAAGGGATAGGGGCAAGGGGAAAGGCTCATAGGTACAGGATTTTCTTTGGGGGCACATGTCCTTTTGAGGAATTTTAGGACTTAAATAGTTCTGACAGTTGCATATGGCTGGGTGGAATGTGAACAGCATTTATATAAGATAGATGCAATAGAGACAATGGGTCTCACCCTGGCACCTACCGTCTCAAACACCGCGTACACATGGCCATAGTTGGCCCCAGCTACAAGGCCAGGGCCCCCGACCAGCCCTGCACACACATTATTGACGATATTGCCGTAGAGATTGGGCATCACCATGACATCGAACTGCTGGGGCCGGGATACCAACTGTAAGGAAGGTTGGGGTGAGTGTGATAGCCCAAGATGCCTGGAGCACAAGGCCTCATAGGCAGGTGGCTAATTACCTGCATGGTAGTGTTGTCCACAATCATGTTCTCAAAGGTGATCTGGGGGTAGCGGGCTGCCACCTCCCTGCAACACTGGAGGAAGAGACCATCACCCAGCTTCCTAGGAGGTGGGGGCGGGGGGACACAGAACACCAGCTTGGCTCATGGCAGTTAGCAGAGGGATGGGACATGCAGAGGGCCACGGGGGCCTGAGGACTAACTTCCAATCTGTCCTCTGTCTGCAAAACAGTTATAATCTGATTCTGCCTCTCCTAAGTGTGGAGCCTGGTGAAGCTTCAGCCCCTCAGGATAATAGGGGATACCCTGGATATGCCCTTGATGAATGAGAACAGGGCTGCCTACAGAATGGGCGGCAGGATAGGATACATACATGATGTTGGCCTTGTGCACGGCCGTCACTTTCTTGCGCCCACTCTCCTGTGCCAGCTTGAAGGCATACTCAGCAATGCGTAGGGACTTGGCCTTGGTTATGATCTTCAAGCTTTCCACTACCCCAGCCACACTCTGAGGGGTAGGGGGACAAGCAAACAGAATGATGGGAGCAACAAATACTTCTGGCTTTGCCCTGGGGTCAGGCCTAGCCCCTCATGATCAAAGAGAGCTCCTGGATTTGCCCACCTCATGCTCCAGGCTGCTGTACTCGCCCTCTGTGTTTTCACGCACAATGAGAATATCTATGTCCTTGTGCCTGGTCACCACTCCCGGCAGGCTCTTACAGTGGATAACATTGGCATAGAGGTCCAGGCTGGTGCTGGGAGAATAAAAGATAAAGAGGTGGGCTAGTCTTGCCTGACAGCTGGCCAGGGCCATGATGCCAGCCCCACCCCCCTATAGCTCTGCGCATTTGGCTCTCACCGGAGGATGTTGTTTCGGGACTTGTGAGATGGTGGGAGGTTATGGTTTGTTTCAATGTTGCCTACAGAACAAAAGCAAGACAGGTGGACTGGGGGGAAGGCTCAGCCACACTGCCCTGTCCCCTTGTCTGACCTAAGAGACAAGCACTGGAGGCTGCTCCAATTAGAAAAGGAAACAACTCCTAGCAGCAAAGCACAGCCTAGTATACCAGAATGGAGGAGCACTGGCACAACACAACCACTCAATAACACTAAAGGAGTGAACAGACGAGTGAATAAATATGATTGGCAGCTGGCCAGGAGGACTTGCTACTCCCTGCCTGGGGCATGGCTCAATAGGAAAGGACCACTTCTGTTTCTGAACAGGTGAGTGGACCAGGCTGGTAACCAGCAAGCTGACCTCGGTTAGGCTTACTGCTGGGCTTCAAATTGAGGTGCTACATGAGCCCCAACTCAGGAGTAGGCAGAAGGTACCTAGAAAACGTCACAACTTATCCAGGCCCTACTCTGTGGCCAAGACACCAGGGGTAGGGAAGCAGGGTCCTCTGAGGCCAGGGGACCAACAGGCATTGGGACAAGGGGCTCAGCGGGGACCACGAAGAAAGACCTTTTCTGAGAGCCCCTCTACCTCTCAGTGCTGCCCCTGCCTGGACGCTCTCTGCCTAGAGTGCCTAGGCACTCAGTGGCTGTCATATTGGCCCTCCCACATAGTTGCCAGAACCTGAGCTCTACCTGGATTCCCAGCTGCTCACAGTCCCCACACCCAGGGCTGCTGATGGGCTAAAGTCTGCTGAAGGACCAATGATTGAGGGCCCATCCCCAGCCAAGGCCTGCTCAGGAGAGGCTCTGAGAACCCAAGGCTACGCCTGCTTGATAGGTGCAGCAGGCAGATGAGGGCCATAATTGCACGCTGTGGCTCTAGTTTGTGCTTTTAGTTTCTGAGAGTCAAATATGACCCTAGGGGGCTGGAGAAATAGCTCAGTGGTTAAAGCCACTAGCAAGCACAAGACCCTGGGTTCAATTCCCCAGCATCACATAAGCTGGGCATGGTGGCACACACCTATAACACACCTATAACCCTAGCACTCTGGAAGCTAAAGCAGGGGGATTGCCATGTGTTTGAGGCCAGCCTGGATTACACAGTGAGTTCAGAACCAGCCTGGACTCCAAAGAAAGACCCTGCCTCAAGAACAGACAGACAAACAAATAACAAAGATAACTCCAGCACAGGGGGCTACCTCAGGAGAAAAGATGGGGGCTTATCACTGCCACAGTCATTGAGGCCTTAAGGTCACATCCGTGGGCACAGAGAAGCTTCTGCCCACGATGCAAGCATTGAGGATCCCCTCTAGCCAGAGTCCTGGAAACCAGAGCATTGGGGTCCCCAAGCACCAGCCTGGAGGCAAAGGGAACCGTGCATAGCACAGCACTTCCTCAGGCTCTGAGCTCACCCTTTAGGGCCACACGGTTCCGGCGGATGGCCATGATGGCATTGCGGATGTCCTCCTCATCAGCATTGGAGCTCACATGTACCTCCTCAAAGTCCACTGGCACACACGCATGCCTAGGACATAGTCAGGTCAGGGAGGCTGCCTAGGCCACTGCCCATGGAGGCCTTCCCCTGCTGCTGCCCAGGCCACCCTGGCTGTGGCTCAGAGGGGACTGGGCCCACAGATGACAATATGGTTGATCTCCAAATGCACACTATCAATAGGACTGGTGTTACCTTCCCAATGACTAGGATAGCCCAATAGGTTCAGAGGCACTGGGATACAAGGCCTGGGCTTATGGGCCTTCCTGCCCCCACAAAACCAGTGGCACAGAGTTAGTAGGGCCCCCTGGCTGGGCCAAGGCACAGACTTCCTGGGAGACAGGTAGGGGCCACTGGCCCTGGGTCTCCATACCTGAATACAGACTTAACATGCAACATGAGCTCTGGGCCAATGCCGTCCCCTGGGATCATAGTCACTGTATGTCGCCCACCGTATTTAGCTGATGGAGGCTGTAAAGAAAGAGATGGTGAAGACAGGCCTTTGGGAACCCCCATGCTACCCAGCTTAGCAGCACCCAGGGCCTCCAGCACCTCCCATCTTTCCACAGCACTAATTCCCAGGCCAGCCAATGTCAAGATGCCAAGTTGGGGCTCCTCTATCCCAGATGGCAATGTTCATCTAAGGCTCCCTAATCAGCAACAGCCCCCAAGCCCATTTGGACTTAGATCAACCCCGAAGCAGCTAAGGGCCCTCAGATGGAACACAGAGGAGAATACTCACAATCATTTGTTGCTAGAGGGAGAACAAAGAAGAAGACATGGATGAGCCAAGGGTGGAGGAACAAGGCTGTGACCGGAGGACCGGGCCTTTCCCCCGGAGACACTGTCTAGCACAGCTCGGAGAAGGTGAGGCGTAAGTGACCCTGGAGACCATGCCTCAGAAGGAGGACATGAGGGCAGGAGCAGAGAGGCATGGGCACCCATGCACACATGCACAAACTCAGATGTGCACGCACGCGCGCGCGCGCGCACACACACACACACACACACACACGCATAGAGGCACACATGCTCCAGGCAGGTACTTACCGAGGAAATGTTCCTCCAGGAGGCTTTATGGGCATCCAGAACCTGGCAAAGAAAATCCAAATGCCAGTGCTGGTTGCCCAGCTGGAAAGCCCATGGGCAAGGGCTGGCTTGGCTCCTGGCAGGAAGCACAGAGTCTTGGGGCTCACGAGGAACCTATCTGGGTCCACCTAGCCTGCATTCACGAGGAGCCTACTTGCCCAAGCACTGCTCAAGCAAAGGGCCAGGAGTGGGGACCAGAAGACCAGTGCCTCAAGGGTACCTCACTGATCTCTATGGCATCTGGATCTGCAGCCACAGGTACAGCTGAGGGCTCTGCTTCCTTTCTAGCACTTGTCAACATCTGGATTCATCTTATTTGGAGGCTCTCATGTAAGCTCATAAAAGGCACAGAGGCAACTCTTCCTCCAGGGATCCTTCCTGATGCCTTAAGGCTCCAAGCTCCCAAAGCTCTGCCTATTGCCTACTTTCACTATCTAATGATACTGCCCTAGGTTATCACTGCCTCACTCCCTTCCCAGCCCTTGGGAGCAGAGGCCATGTCTATCTGGTCCCCTTTTATCACTTCAAGACCCAGCACAGTGTTTGTCCAAAGCAGGGATACAGGGATATTTGCTGAGTGGAAGAGTACATCAGAAAATTAACAAGTAGGTCCAGTGGCATACTCCTGTAATCCCTGTACTCTAGGAGACTGAGGAAGGAGGAATGCAAGTTCAAGCCCACCATAGGCAACCTCACAAGACCTTGTCTTAAAATAAAAAATAAAAAAGAGTTGGGAGCTAAGCCTGGTGACATAGGCCTGTAACCCCAGCACTTTGGGAGGCTGAGGCATAAAGATTACAAGTTCAAGGCCAGACTGAGCAACTTAGTGACTTGGTGAGATCCTGTCTCAAAATCAAAAATGAAAAATGGGCCAGAGATGTAGAACACCTGGGCTTGATCTCCAGCGCCACAAAAACATTTTTAATGGGCTGGGAAGACATCTAGTAAGTACGGAGGCTCTGAGTTCAATTCTCTATACTGCCACAAAAAAAAAAAAAAAGAAGAAGCAGATGGAGCTTATAGAGAGCTCAGTATAAATCTACCATCTGCTGCTCTCAAGACAGCTCCATGTTCCTATTTGAAATCCAGAGAATGGATTCACACGGCTGCTGGAAAACTTAGGAAAAAGGAGTGACTGTTCCTGAGCCGTAGCAGGGCAAAAGGGCTATGCTTAGGCACACATGCCCCTTTCATCCTCCCAGCACGTCAGGACAGAACTCAGAGCTGGTGTCCTTGGGGGCTTCGGCTGTGGCAGTGTGCTAACCCTGAGGAATTGTACCAGGCTTCTAGGTCTGTACTGCCCACAGATGGCAATATCAGTTGCCAAATCTGAGTTTCTCCTGTGCCACATGGTCTGCTGGGTTTTGGCCACAGTCCCTGAGAGCTCTCCAGACAAAGACTTCCTTGACCTGGTTGGCTCTGTGACTCACAGGTTATCCCACGAAGCCACCAATCAAAGGAGCTCAGTATAAGGCAGGCTGGGACACACACAGGCCTCCTGACAGTTCCATAACTCTGGGGTGGTGCATGATCCCAGTGAAGGGCTCCCGCACTCCACAGCTTATTTGGGCTTCTCTCTAGTGAATGTTTTAATTAGGTCAAATGCCAGGAGTGACCACATGCCTTCCCAGGAGGGCCCAAAAAGTAAGGCCCAAGACATGAAGTTCCTTTAGAAGTTTCCACACCTTGGGCAAGAAGTTTCAGGGCAAGGCACTGCCTGACTTCCACACCAACAAAAGCACACATAAGCTCACACTGGGAGAGGAGGCAGGGAAGAGACTAAGGTCTTCCCCCAAGAGCCTGTAGAAACCTAGCTGCTAAAACCTTCAGGAAATCCTGTGTTGTGTGTGTCCCTTCACCAGTGCTGTGGGAAAAGCCAGCATTTCAGAGGATTCCATAAAGCAGAACCAATCTCCCCCAGTGGTGGGCGGCAAGGGAACATGGCGGGTGGAAATGTCCACTGGGAGCATCGGCAAAGTCATAGAGTTCTGGAAGGTCGGGGTTGGCAGTATCCTTTGACAACATTAAGTTCTCTCCTTCACTGGACATAGAGGAGGGTGGAACCCAGAGAGAAAAGGTGAATGGCTTTAGGCTGTGCTATAGATGGGGCGGGGAGGGAGGGGCAAGCCTTGGAGGTCATGTCTCAAAGCCAGAGTGAGCACTGGCTTAGTGCTGTGGAGCAGTGCCAACCAGGACCTAAGTCGTTCTCATCTGAAACGTGTGAGGGAAAGAATGGGCCCTAAACAACTAAGTTCTCACTGAGAACTGAGAATGCAGAGTCCCCGAGGCCTCAAGACACTATCAGCCTCAAAAACCCTAGCTCCATCTCATCACAGATGCCTGGGGAAGAGGGATCAAGAGTGACTGCCAAAGTCCGACTGTCCATCCCCACAGGGCAGGTGGCAAAGCGGTCCAGGGAAGGAAACGTGAGGAGAAACCGAGTCCGGGAACAGGATGCTCAAGGCGAAGGCGGTCCGCGACAAGGGTCAGCCTCAGGCCAGCTGCGCGGCCCACCCCTCCCAGCTCATCCCGACCAGACACAGATCTTCGGAGGAGCCAGACAAGGGCCTCCTTCAGCCAATCCTCTCACTGACAGCGGAGGCGGCCAACGAATCCCGGAGCGCAGCCCTCTTCCCGCCCCTCCCGAGGGGTGTGAGGCCCCCAGCGAGCGCAGAGGCTGTCCCGTAGCCCGCTCCCCACTCACCTCCCAAGGACGGCAGAGAAGGACTGGCCTCAGCACTGCCTTTGCAGCGCCGCCAACGGCCGTCGCCACCTTCAGAGCCATGGCGGAAAGTGAGCGCCACGGCCGGTGGCTACTTGGAGACACTGTTCTCGCGAGAGTCGGCCGGGAGCGCTATTAAGGTGGCCGAGGCCGGACTGATAATGCGCATGCGCGCGGCCGCGCCCATTCCCGGGTCTCTTTCCGAAGCCTTGGGTCCTGTTGCCGCAGCTGCCATCTTGGTGGGGGGCTGGCTGCGCCCCTGGGTTCGGGGAGGGGACACGTCAGTGACACCAGAGACGTCACTAGACCCGGCCTTGCCCGCCGGCGTACGATTGGCTGTTGCAGCCGCTTACGTGTCGTGCCGCGCGTGTTCCAGGGCAGTTCGCTTTCTTTTCCCTTCCGCAGAGAGGAGGCAATGGTGGCGAAGTCATTTCTCGGCGCCCTGGCGCTGCTCCTGCTGTCTGGCCTCTCCTGCTGCTCAGGTAGTGGCCTGGTTGGGAGGCTGTTGCTGGTTAGCCTCTGTCCTGTGGCAGGTGGTACTGGGGGGAGGAAAGGGTGCGGGTAAAGCGGGAATCTGCTGGCCCTTTCTGTGCCCGTCGAGGCAGGTGGGCCTTCTTTCAAGAAGCATGCGGCCTCGGGCGCTGCGACCGAAGCACCACACTCGGTTACCCACCGAACAGGCATCTGGGATAAACAACCAAATCTGCCCTTCCTCTCCTCATAGGAGATTCCCAAAGCCTACACCAGTGCTCCTGGCCACCACCTCCCTGCTTGGTCTCCCTGTCACAAATGGTAGCTGGACGGGAACAAAGCTGTTCAGCGCCAAGCAAACGCGGGGAAGAAAAGGGCTGGCAAAGAGGAGCCGCCTGAGCTGGTGCGGTGTAGGCCAGGCCTCCCCAGAAGAGTGAGAGTTGAGAGAGGAGCAAGGACCATCCAGGCAGAGGGACAGTGCAAGAGGGTGGGACCAGATAGTTAGGGAGCAGGCAGGTGAGCAGGGGCAGAGTGCTAGCCCACCCCAATCTCATTGATTTACGTTTTGTTTTGCCATAGTAGGGGTTGAACCCTACTCTGAGCTACATCCACAGTCCCTTTTTAAAATTTTTTGTTTGGAGACAAGATCTCTCTAAATGTTCTGGGCTGGGATCTAACTTACAGTCCTCCTGCCTTGGCCTCCAAGACAAAATTCTGGGATTACGTGTGCTCAGTATGAATGATTGAGGACTCAGGCAGGACAGGAGCTGAGTACTGAGTACCTCCAGCCAGTACTTCCTAACTGGCCTTCCTGCCTGCTCCCTTTCCATCTACCCTTTAGTAGTTCCCCAGGTGCTTGCCAGAGGTATCTTGACAGGACACACCTGACTGAAACTTTCCAAGAGCTCCCCAGTCTCCAAAGGAGGAAGGCCCAGCTTAGCAGGGCACAGAAGGGCCTGTGCTATATGGCCCCTTTGAGAATCCCCACCTTTCCTAGGCTTCTTCTTGCTCCCCAGACCCAAAGCCTTCAACTAAGCATTCATTGAGAATGTTCCCACTTAGAGTAGCATTGGTCTCATAACCTCTTGGCTGGCACATTTCTTGTGGCCTGCTGTGGGTTTGTCAGTACCTAAGACTGGTCCTTTGTCTCACCGACAAGTTGTACACCTGGATCCAGATGTCCCATTCCTCCCTCCCCTCAAGCCCTGGGGCAGTCTCAGTCTCCGGTCACGTGTCCCTGTGCCTCACCAGCACCCTGCTTGGTGCCTGCTGAGGATGCCTTCAGAATGCTACCTGTGCAGTGCATGGTTTCCTGGGCTTCTGGTGTGGTCCAGGCCCAGATAGAAGTGAGTAGTACACCGGGCCATCTGCTCTGCAAAGCCTCCCTAGCCTTCATGGGTTTAATGTTTCCATGCACTTCTGGCTGAGTGCTGGGTTCAAGGACCTGTGGACCTCTGATGACTAGGTCCCAGAGGCAGAGCCAGTGCGGGTCCTTCTGCCCTGAGCTCAGCATGTACATGCAGCCTGGCCTTCTCCCCACAGCAGAGGCCTGTGTGGAGCCCCAGATCACTCCTTCCTACTACACCACATCTGATGCCGTCATTGCTACCGAAACTGTCTTCATCGTGGAGATCTCCCTGACATGCAAGAATAGGGTCCAGGTGAGGTGTGAGGGCGACAAGTGGGAGGCAAGACTGCTCGCTAGCAGTTGAGGGCTATGTCAACAGGGAGAATAAGGGTGTGGGGAAGGTCCTAGCATGTGTACCACGGTCCCTTTCGTGATCTGCTTGGCATGCTTTGCCTCTAAGAAGTAATGCTGGGTTTATTGGATGGATGTCTGGAACATGAGAAAGGGCCAGCCCCCCCCAGGCCCTCCATCCTTTTCTGGTTGCTATTTGCTAGAGGTTTTGTCAGTGTGTTTTGTAAGCTCAAGTTTGAAGAGCCTGTGCCAGGTGTGGTACCACACCTGTAATCCCAGCACTCTCGAGGCTGAGGCAGAAGGATTGAGTGTTTCAGTGCAGTTTGGGCTACATAATGAGATCCTGTCTTAAAAAAAGAATACTGAGGCTCTCTTGCCAGGCATGTTGGCAGATACCTGAAATCCCAGCACTCAGGAGGCTAAGACAGGAAGATCACAAGTTCAAAGCCAGCCTGGCTACATAGCAAGACCCTGTATCAATTAAAAGATTGAGGAGCCCTGGTTTTGGCCTCTGACCTGCAGCCCCTATAGTTCAAAGAAGAAAGTTTAATCGTACTTAGGTTAAACATCTCCTGGGAGTTCATTTGGCACTCCCTGACTTCCTCATAGGCTCCCAGAGTAATGGGGACATTTCCATCAACCATCCCTGTTCACAGTTTGCAGGCTTGTGCATCATGTTGGGCAGGGATGTGGGGGAATCTGGCCCTCTTTCTGCCAAGGAGAGAGATGCAGACACTGTGACAGTGCCAGTGGTGTTGGTTTCCTAGCCCTTCCTGTGGCCATGGTTTGTGCTGGCCTGCCCCTGTGGTTCCTGCTTGGTGGCCCCTGGCAGACACAGCACAGGCATGGTGTTCTTATGAGCAGCATGCTGGGGCCTTTGCCTGTACCCACAGTGAGGTTGAAAGTGACGTTCCCTTTGTCCTCTTACCCAGAACATGGCTCTTTATGCTGACGTCAGTGGAAAACAGTTCCCTGTGACCCGGGGCCAGGATGTGGGCCGCTACCAGGTAGGGGATGCCAAGTCCAGGGCTGGGATAGGCCACCTGCTCCTGAGTATGATTTGAAGCAGGGCCTGGGCTCGGGGACTCAAGGCTGCTCTAGTGGTGCTGTGCCAACACTGCCAGAGTGGCCTGTCATGTGTTCACCTCCTGCCAAATGCACCTTATAGGTGTCCTGGAGCCTTGACCACAAGAGCGCCCATGCAGGCACCTATGAGGTGAGGTTCTTCGACGAGGAGTCTTACAGCCTTCTGAGGAAGGCAAGTAATGGGGTACCCTGCCAGGCCCAAGAAGGATGCCCTTCTGGTGCTGTGGCCTCCTGTGCCCTGCTTGATCCGCTGGGAGCCTTCCTACATTCCCTCCTCTTTCCATGCTCCCCACTTGGGTAGCTCTCTCAGCACCCCCTCACCCCAACTTCTCCCTGTAGGCTCAGAGAAACAATGAGGATATTTCCATCATCCCACCCCTGTTCACTGTCAGCGTGGACCATCGGGTGAGTGGCCTGGTCCCTGGGGAATGGAGAAACACATTGGCACAGCCAAAAGTTCTTATCCTCTGCAGCCCTAGCTCTGCCTGCTGGGCTATCATTAGCCAGTGCATCTTGTTTTTAGTTTTTGTTTTGTGATAACTGTAGACCAAATCCAGGGCCTTCACACTGAGCTACATTCCCAGCCCAATATTTTATTTTTGATTTTGAGACAAGGTCTAAAGTCATTTAAGTTGCCCAGAGTGGGTTTGAACTTGTGATCCTTCTGCTTCAGCATCCCAGAGTATTGGATTATAAATCTGTGCCACTGTGCCAGGCATAGCCAGCATGTTTTTGTGCCTATGAGGGTGGGTGGCAGGCTAACTTGTCTATTTGCCCATCACTCCTCAGCCAGTCTTTGGCTTCTTTTCTTTCAGGGCACCTGGAACGGTCCTTGGGTCTCCACTGAGGTGCTGGCTGCAGCCATTGGCCTAGTTATCTACTACCTGGCCTTTAGTGCAAAGAGCCACATCCAGGCCTGAGTGTGGCACTTCTACACCTCCTATGCTTCTATCAATAAACAGTCACCTGTTGTCACAAGTAGGACACAGCTCCTGGCTTGTATGGCTGTGCCTTCCTTCCACTACATGGACAGAGCCAGGGATCCAGCATGGTTTTGTCTGCGTAAGACAGAGACATTAAATGAGGAGTACCTACCTCTCCAAGACAAGTCTTTTCACCAGCTGTTGTCTCCACCTCTGTCTCTGTCCTGGTTGCCTGTGTGGTTTAGGTCCAGAACTGTACCCCCTCCTTCCCAGCATATGTCCCCTTCAGGAGAGAACACTTTCTCCCCTTTTGTCTTCACCTGGTCTCTCTTGGTCTCCTGTTGGAGCCAGTCCTGTGAATGGCCCAGATTAGCACAGGCGGTTGGGAATGGCATCTATCCCAGCCAGTGTCCCTTGCATCCAACAATTGGAGCTCTGGGTGTTTGGGGTTTGGGGCATGAGCCATCCATCAGTATGGTGCATGCTTTGCTCACTGAGCACAGGAGCCCCATCTCACACATGCTGTTGATAGCAGTGGGGGCCCCTCACTGGGGTGTTGGAAAAGCACCTTCCCACACCTGAGAGCCCATTGCTCCTACCAGCTTTCCCACCAATCTTGTTGGCACACTTGGTACAGGTGAGCACTAGCTGCTTGATGCTGCTGATACGGCTGGGTGCAAGAATCCTCCCAACTGTAGCTATAGTGCCTACTCTAGCGTGTCATGAGGGGGTCACTGGGACCAGTTGGCAGTGCCCCGGTACCTGGTACTTGTCACTGGAGAGAACAGTAGAGCCCTACAGAGTGCTGCACTGGGAACAGGCAAGCCCTAGCCTTCCAGGGCAGAGGCTCCCTGCTTCTCTGCCTGGGTGCTGCAGCTCCACACTGGGAAGGTAGCTATGACTGGGAGGGAGGTCTGCCAAGGGCTTTCTTCCCCATCCTTGGGAAGTGGGTTGGGATGGAGTATAACAGGCAGCAGATGGCCAGCAGTGGGAGCAGTAGCTACTCCCCTTGACTTCTACAGAGAAATAAGTGACCACTTCTATGAGCCTCACTATATGGGGCAGATATAGGAGGTCACCCAGCTGCTTACTCATTTTGGTTCTGGCCAATACCCAGCCTGATGGAGGTTGGACCTGCAAGTGAACTTGCTGTTTCCAGGCACTGGTAGCCAAATGCAGCCTGCCTCCCTGGTGCCACTTTCCCTGTGCCAGCCAAAGGACACCAGGCTCTGGACCCATTTGGACCCATATCCTGTCATCACTCTCCACAGGACAGTGGGGTGATTCCAGAGTCATCAAAATACTTCAGCAGCTAGGGAGGGATGCCAACGGACAGGGAGTTGGTCATAAAAGGAGAAGATGCTGAGCCCTTAGCTGGAGAGGCCCCACAATGGATGAGAGCCAGCCCCCACCTATCCATTTCCCCACCCACTGGTTTTCCTAGGCAGGACACCATGTGACAGCCTTTGCCTTCCTCCTTGGAGCCACCCAGTACAGACAGATGTGACTGCATCCCTGTGACTTCTCAGCACCTCATTCATCACCAAGGCAGTGCTGGCCTTCATAACTCTTCCCCACCCCACCTCAACAGAACAAAGCAATGAATGGAGGCAGTGATCAGACCAAGTACAAAGGCAGCTTGCTTTATTCTTAGGTGCAGGTGGGGTATGAGACAGGCTCCCCAGGCTGAGGGGACCATGGCACAGGCAGCACATTGGAGACAGTCCCTGGAGAGGGGGAGGGTGTCTAACGATCAGCCCTCTTGGAGTCAGCCAGCCAGCCTGTCCAAAGTCTTCCACTGTTGCTCCTGGGGCTTTGGCTTATAAACCCCTTAACCTCCAAGTAGCCACGCTCCAGATGGTGTCAGCTACAGCCTGGGCTTAGAGCTGCTTCTTGGATGAACTCTGGCTCCTTAGTCTCTGTAGTCTTGCTCTCCTTCAGTCACTGGGGAAGGAGGTAGCCCAAAGCCAGAGCAGAAGCTCCACATCCCTGCCCCTCAGAATGGAGCCCACCAGGGCAGCTGCTTCCTATTCCTCCCACATTCCCTCCCTTTCCCTCCCCCAGCCCTCCCTCTTTTCCTCCCCCCACTTCCTTCCCAGCCAACACCTTCAGCCCCTTCATCAGGTTGCCCTAGGAGCCACCAGTCCCCAGAGCAGGTCCACAAAACAGAAAAACAACTATTGGCAAGCACAGAAACCAAGAAAAAACCACAAAAATCAGGGCAGCCTTTGTCTACAAATAACCGCAGCGCCTGAGGATGGGGAGGGGCTACACTCAGCACAGCCTCAAAGCTGGACATTCTCTTGTGCTTATGACAGTCCTCTTCAGCTCTCTGCACTGACTCCCCTGCCTCCAAGTACACACACTCACAGGGGTGCCCATTACAGTGTCCTAATGCCAACTGTCTACTTGAGGAGAAGGAAGTAGGTGACGGAAAAGAAGTGTCTCTTCTCCCCTGGGCTTCTCTGTTAAAGTCCTGCGTGCATACACACAAGGACAGGTAGGAGTGTGCCGGAGCATGGCAGCATGGCGTGTGCACACATACGCAGACACACTCTAGATTCTCAGGAAAGCAAAGGGCCCACAGGGCTCACTGGGCCTGGGAAGGTGGCTCACACTGTGGTGACCGAGAGCAGAGGGTTGTAGACCCGCTTGCCATCAGCCGAGCGTGCTCCATGAGCCAGCATCTCTTGGATAGTGATCCAGTTGTCCAGGATCTTCTTGTTCCGCTTCTTCAGGGTCTTGCGGTGGCTCAGTGCGATGATGTTGAGCTCTGCCTTGCCCTCACCACTCTGCTGCTCCCGCAGACACTCCAGCCGGCTCTGCAGCATGAACTCACGCCTCTTCCGCTGCTCCCGTGCACGGATCAGGTGCTGCTTGCGTTCCTCCTTGCTCCAGTAGCGGCCCATCTTCATCTCGCTCACGGCATCGTCATCTGTGGTCATGCCACTGCGCTCCTCCCGGATCTTCAGGGCCCGGGCCTTCAGCAGCCGGTCTCGAACAGGCCGCTTGGCCACGTAGCGTGTCCCATCGCTACGCACCTTCACTTTCCACTCCATGCGAGGTGCTTCAGCTGCAGCTGCCCCTACCACCCCACCCACCCGTGGGCCGCCAGCCAGCCCCAAGGGGCTGTGGCCTAGCTCCTCCAGGCCACGGGCTGGGGCCAGCTGCACACAGCTGTGGTAGTGCTCACTCTCTTGGCCCTGGCTGCGGTGGCGACGGGAGAGATACGGGCTACCTTCAGGGCCCACTCTCTCCAGGGCCACCCCCGCCTTAGGGCCACGGCGTATGCGTTCCTCAGTATGCTGTCTCCGGCCCACCTCAGGGTCCCGGGAGAAGGACCGGAACTTGGCAGGGCTCCCAGGTGCAGGAGCCGCCTTGGGGATGCTGGAGATGGAGGGACTAGGCGGGGCCCGGTTCAGGTTGGAGTTGCCAGCAGCAGCCCGCTTCAGAGGGCTCTCCGGCAGGGGCTCTGCAAGCAGTGGGGTGCTGCGGCAGCTCTCACCTGTGTTGTAGGCGCTGGTGCTGTCCTTGTCGGACTTCTCGGGCAGCTCAGAGATGTCTGACAGCTCATGCTTCTTGGGCTCGCTGGCCGCCAGGTCATAGAGGCTTTCCTCCTCTAGCAGCCAGGCCTTCATGCAGCGCTCACGCAGCTGCTGCATCTTCTGCGCACGCAGGATATTGCGGCATTTGAACTCCAGGTGCCGCAGCTCCTCCTCCAGCATGGCCATCTCGTGGCCCAGGCTCTCATTGCGGTTGACATCCAGGGCGCTAGTGCTGCCCGAGGCCCGAGAGAAGAGGATGCCCAGTTGGTTGCCATTCTCCAAGTGGCACTTGATCTCCAACAACTCACGGTAGCGCTCATATTCCTCATCAGTGAGACCCGGCACATCAGCACCACCCAGACCTGCCCCCTCAGCCAGCAGAGAGTCCATGCTAAAGTGGAAGTCCCGGCTCTGCAGGGCATCCCCTTGCAGGCCGAACTTCCGCAGCGTCCCGGGTGTGTTGGTGGTGCTTGGGGGCTCATCCCCCAACAGGTCGTGTTCTGAGCTTTCTTCGTTGCGGGTGCTCTCATCAGTCCGGCCTACCCCACTATCCAGTTCTTGACTATTGCTCAGGCCTGGGCCCCCGTTAGGTACCCTCTTCTCTTCTTCAGTTCCGGGCTGGGACAGAGACAAGGATGCACATTCAGGGGCTGTCCAAGATCCAGGAGAACCTGCACACCCCTTCCTCCTTCCCTACCTCTTGTCCTCCCAACCAGCAGCCCTTTCTCTTTCCTTACCTCCTGGGCGGGGGGTGACTTCAGTTTCCGAGCACGCGGGTCCCCTTCATTCTCAGAACCAAAGTCATCCAAGAAGTCATCCCGGTCACTGTCCTTCCACCGCTTTGCTAACTGCACAGAGAGGTTCAAGCTAGCTTTGTCCCTTCAAGGATCTCCCCAGTTTCCCCTTTGGTCCCCACAGGCTGTATACTCTCAGTGACATTAACCTGAAAAGGGGTAGTCCCAGCCCACTCAGCCTTCAGAAGCAGGAAGGGTAAATAGCCTCTGACCCCCCAACTCCAGGTTGTTGGCATATGCTAGATGCAGATCAGTAGCTTCCAAAGCAGAAAGCCCAATGTTGGGGGCCCAAAGGCCACCTGTCAGGTGGGCACACACACCTGGCTCTCAGGCCGGGCTACCAGCAGGGAGATATTGGTGTTCTCCTCCTGGCTTAAGATTGCCACTGCTTCTTCGCGGTTCTGGACATCCATGCCATTAATCTGCAGCAGGCCCAGAGAAAAGAGAAAGGACGCTAGGTGGGAGTGGCCTTGGGGCAGGCCTTGGCTGGGCTAGGATCCGGGAGGGTGTAAACAAGCAGAAGGTGTCAGGGAGAAGATGGCTTGGCCTGTACAGGAACCTGTGTGTGCTCACTGGACAGGGTGGAGTCGGGGCAGAGAGAAAACAGGCCAAGGAGGTACCAGCAAATCCCATGGGCACACTGGAGCCACTTGAGGCAGCTGAGCACAGATAGGACAGCCAGGTTTCACACAGGACAGGCTGCCAGCATCTGGCCCTGCCCCTAGTGGGTGTGAGTAGGAATGGGCTAAGGCAAGGGGTGGGACCAGCCTGCAGCTTGCAGGTGCTCACTTGGGTGACAGGCTGCCTGGCCTCAAAGCTCTGCCTCTCAGTGGGCATGGCTAAGATGGGCTAAGGAGAGGGGCGGGGCTGGCCAGCAGCCTGCCCGCTCTCACCTGGATGATGCGGTCTCCCTCCCGGATCCGGCCGTCTTTGGCTGCAATGCTGTTGGGATTTACCTGCAGGACACATGCGTCTTGGGGACTTAGCACCTAAGGTGCCCTTTTCAATGGGAAGGGGCAGCCTCACCTGGGGGCCTGCAAAACAAACTGGAGGCTGCTCTCACTCCCACTCTAGGAGTAGGGGCAGAAGCAGTAGGCTTGTCCCCTGCTTGGTACCAACCAGAAGCTTTCTTGCCCAGCACTCCCAAACCTTTGCCCCTGGCCTGGTAGTCCCACTCCATGGCACAGGAGCCTTTTCTTTTGTGCCAAGGCAAGTGGCCAATGCTCTCTCCCATATGAAAATGTCAGCCCTGTGGCACAGTGGTCAGTGGATCTTGTCCCCTTCAGAGAGCTGGCTTGCTTGGGATGTGGCTAGCAGAGGGCAGACACACAACACAGCCATCTACTGGGTAGGAGAAGGTAACCCCTATCACATCCCAGGGAACTGGCTGCAGGATGCAGGAGAAAACCAAAGCCCAAGCACAGGAATCTTGCAGGGGTCTGCCTCATGGGACAACCCTTGCCATCGAGCAGCCGCCTGTGATGCCCAGGTGGCAGTCCCTAAGTACCAAGTGGGCTGCACAGTGCCACTATGGGCCAAACAGCTTTGCCCTCTCCAGAGCCTGCCTCAGCCTCTGCTTCCATACCTCTCCGACGTAGATGCCCAGGTCCTCTTCATCATCCGTGCGGTAGCATACCATCAAGCCCAGCTTGTCCCGGTGGCTGCTTTTATAAAGCTCCACTTCCTGCCACCAGGGGGACCAGAAGGAAGCACAGTAGAAAGACCAGGGCCATGAGCAGGAGTCTGCAGCCTCTCACCCAAGGCAACCCCGCACCTCCTCCATCACCTGAACTGAGTGTTCAGCCCCCGGCTTCGAGGGTTTCCTTCTCTTACCATCCCAAATGTGCGTGGGCTTGATGGTCTCCCCCTACCGGGAAACACCCAAAACACAGGACGCACAAGACACACAGGACACAGACATGCATGGGGACGTGGACTCACCGATGGAGACGGACCACGCCACCTGACCCATGCCCTCCCTGACTCAGCCAGTCAGCCACGCATCAGGATGAGGAGGGTGCCCCAGAAGGGGGGGCACTGGCGTCAGGCCTGAGCAGGGCTGCACACGGCTCACCTCATATTCCAGCTCGTCCATACGGTCTGCCTCCTGCGGGCCTCCCTCCATGAACTCCGTGGGGTCATAATACTCATGGCTGATGGGGGGGCTGCCCAGGAGAAGGTGGGGGTCAGGCAGCTATCTGCTCCTTGGGCATGCTAGCCCTGCTCTGGGGGCCTCCTCTATAAACTCCTTGTTAGGAGTTACGTGCATTCATGGAAAGACCAGGAATGCCTCTCAAATGGGGATTGCCTGGGTCCCCCTGAGGACCCTGTGCCTACTTCCCCCAGCCCACTACTTCTCCAAAGCTCCAAGTGCATCACCTGCCTCTGGCACCAGCCCCACTCATGCAGCACCCCCAGGAGTTAACCAGTCCCTGAGGCCTTGTGCAGAGCAGACGGGTACCCCTCTGACTCCAGAGGCTGCCCTCCTCACCCCAAAGAAAGGCCCTGTGGCCTACCTCTCTGCAGAGGAGGGATCCAGGGACACCTCCCCGCAGCCTGGGCCAAGATGAGCAGTATGAGCCCACGCTCACATGTTCAGAGCCCACCAAGCCGGGATGAAAGGCCCTTCTTCCAGCTGGGCCAAAGAAAGAAGCCGGAGAGATGGAGGGAATTCAGAGCAGGTAGAGAAATGGGACAGACAAGGGATGTGAGAAGATTCAAGGAGTGATGCTCGTGAGGAGGCAGAGACGATGGGGCGGCAGAAAGAGGATGGAGGAGCAGCGAGGTCCCAGGCATGGTGGTGGCCTCCCTTGGCCCCTTTCACCAGCTGATGCCAGCCAAGCCTGAGGCCAGAGGCCTGGAGGTATCTGCCCTTGGGTGCAACAGTCAGCTCTGGAGGCCAAGGAGCCTGCTTGCTTCCCAAGAGGGGCAGGCTGAGTCGGGGTCTCCCTGCCACAGGCCAGACTGCATGAATGCTGTCTCTGGTCTGGGTGGCATGGGGTAGCTGCCCCAAGTGGCATGTCCTCTCTGGAGGCAAGGCCTGGGGCCCTCCTGAGGGCAACTCACAGCTCAGAGAGGACGTACGGCTCCAGGATGCCCATAGGTGGGGTGGGCGGGTGCAGCTTGCCCAGGGCCATGATATGCTCGAAGGTGATGTCGGTCTGAGTGCCACTGTCCACCAGTTGCAGGTCATGGCAAGAGCTGTCCCCCCGCAGGCGGGGGCTGCGTCTCAGCACCTGGATCACCAGGGGCTCCTTGGAGGCACGCAGGGCCTCCAGGGTTTGCTCCTGAGACAGCTTGGAGAGCTCCTTCCCGTTCACCTGCAGCAGAGACATGCCCCTGTGAGGACCCTGGGCTTCCAGCCTGCTTCCCCACCTGCTCAGCCAAGGAGTCTGCTCTCTACACATGGCCCTGATGAACTTGGGGCCTCCACTTCCAGGCAAACCCCAGTTCTCAGCCTCTGGCCAGAGAGGCTGTATGGGAACCACTGGGCCCTACTGATCCAAGTATCTGTACACTGAGTCTGGAGGTTCTGCCCTCACTTAGAACAGTGGTCCTCAACCTTTTTGGTATCAAGGATAGGTTTCATGGAAGACAATTTTTCACAGGGGTGAGGAGGTAGGGATGGCACTAGGATCAACGCCTCAGCTTCAATTCAGATCATTAGGCATTAGATTTTTCATTAGGAACATGCAATCTAGATCTCTTGTATGAGCAACTCATGGCAGGGTTCATGATCCTGTGAGATTCTAACACCACAGCTAATAAGACAGGAGATGGAGCTCAGGTGGTTATGCAAGCAATGGGGAGAAGCTATAAATACAGATGGAGCTTCACGTGCCTAACTCTTACCTCCTGCTGTGTGACCTGGTTCCTAGCAGGTACTGGTCCATGGCCTGGGGGTTGGGGGTCCCTGATATAGAAGACTCCAAAGATTCCCTTGACCATGACTGAACCATACCAGTGACCCTCAGTAAGTGCCTATGCTGTAGACATCTGATGCCAAGGCAGGCAGTTGACCTTGGCTCCTTCCTCTTGCAACGGGCCAAGTCTCAGCAAACTTGCTCACTGGGATGGAGGTTAGTACTGGGTTCAATCCCTGGTACCACAAAAATAGAAATGAGGGAGTGAGGGAGAGACAGAGAGAGGAAAAGAGAGTAAGATGCTCACTGCACACAGGCCTGTAATCCTAGCACCCCCGGGAGGCTGAGAAACGAGGATCTCATGTTTGAGCCCAGCCTGGGCAATTTAGTGAAACCCTATCTCAACATCAAAACTAAAATATGGGCTGGGGATATAGCTCAATGTGAAGGCCCTGAGTTCAATCCACAGTGCCGTGAAAAAAATAAATAAATAAAGGAGGGAGGAAGGGAGGGAAAGAGAGAGAGAGAGGGTGTACAAGGACTTGGCCTGTGTCCACGGGGGGGGGGGGGGGGGGGGGGGGGGCGGGCCATGACTTGCAGAAGAGAAAAAGTTCTCCTAGAGCTGCAAGGTGGTCCTAGAGAGGTACCAAGGAGGTGGCGCTTTTAAAGCTACCATTGTTTTTTGGGCACCTCCTATATGCCAGGTTTTGGACAGGGCCCATTCTAGGAGTTCCTACAGAATCCAAACTCCTAACAACCTGAGTATTGCCTCCATTGTACAGATGAGAAAATTCAGAAGGGGCTAAGAAAAGGTAGTGAGCCAGGAGAAGCTTCACAGTGGCCAGAATGAAGGAGGGAGGAGGCAGCCATGGCAGGAAGAACAGGAAGGTGGAGGGTTAGGGCACTGTTGGCAAAGGCAGGCTGACATCCAGCTAGGAAAGAAGAAAGCCCATTCCTCAGAAAGCGGCAGGTATTCCCACCAGATAGACAGGAGTGCCACAAGGCCCAGTGGATGGGAGGAGACCCCAGCCCAGCCAATTTCTGCAGCACCTAGCATGCACTGGACCCTGGTAGAGCAGGAATGAGCAAATGCCACCATAACTCAGGGCACATGTCAACAGAAGATCAGGGAAGGAAATGAGGAGGTCTTCTAGAGGTGAGTCTCAGGGGCTCACTCAGCAGCAGCCAGTGGACAGGCACGGCCATGCTCAGCGGGCAACATGGGGGCAGCCCTCCTGCTCAGGTGGCATGACCCCATACCTAGGGGAGATACCCAGGGAGTGGGGCCAAGGAGAGAAGTGAGGAGGAGGGACTGCCTGAGAAGGGGGCTGCAAGAGACAAGAGGGGACAGAGACCCTACACTATGGCTGTGCTCATGCTTTTGCAGCATTGTCCCAATATTTGCTGCATTGTAGGGATTCTTCTATCCCAGCACTTCCTCCCTACGTGGCTTAAAGCAGTTAAAGCACTTGCCTAGCAAGTGCTAAGTCAAGCACTAAATACCTGAGTTTGATTCCCCAGTACCACATAAGCTGGGCATGGTAGCACACACCTGTAATCCCAGTACTCGGGAGGCTGAGGCAGGAGGACTGACATGAGTCCAAGGCCAACCTGGGCTCCATAGAGAGTTCAGAACCAGCCAGGGCCACAGAGCAAGACCCTGTCTCAAAAAAAAAAAAAAAAAAAAAAAAAAAAAAAAAAAAAAAAAAAAAAAAAAAAAAAAAAAAAAAAAAAAAAAAAAAAAAAAAAAAAAAAAAAAAAAAAAAAAAAAAAAGAAGAAGAAGAAGAAGAAGAAGGAAGGAAGGAAAGAAAGAAAGAAAAGAAAAATGAAGAACTTACTAAACAAAGAGTTGTCCTAATGAATACAAAGCTCACTGAGCATTTAGAAACCAATAACAAAAAGTTGGCTGAGGTAAATAAGGAAATGCAATATATGAAGGAACATTTTGATAGAGAAGTGGAAATTCTGAAAAGAAATATAGCTAAAATTCAGGATATAAAAAAATTCACTTAAAAGCAGGGGAAGTCAACTTGAGCATTTGAAGGACAGAATTTCAGACCCTGAAGACAAGGCTGAGGAAACAAATACAAATACTTAGGCATGACTCCAAAATAAGAAATGAGCAAAGTAGCTGGATACAACAGCTGATGGATGATCCAAAGAGAACCAACCTCAGAATAATGGGAGTGGGAGGAAAAAGAGCAGAAGACAGCACCAAAGGTATAAAGAATTTATTCACTGAAATCATAAGAAAATTTCCTGAATCAAGGAAATGAAATTAATATTCCAGTACAGGAATCTTATAGAACACCAAACAATCAACCAGCAAAGAAACTCTCCACAACATATCATAATCAAAACCTCAGAAACACTATTAAATGCAGCAGGAGTAAAACAGACATTATTTTACCAAGGGACACCCATTTGAATCACCTCAGATTTCTCATTGCAAACTTTAAAGGCAAGGAGAGCCTGGAGCAAAATCTTTCAAGCTTTAAAAGACAATAAGTGTCAACCCAAGTTGTTATATCCACCAAAATTATCCCTGAAAATTGAAGGTGAAGTAAAAATTTTTCATGACCAAGAACACCTAAAGAAATTTGCAGCCCAGCACTGCAGAAAATACTCGAAGGCATCTTAGAGAGAGACAGAGACACAAGCAACTGCCAAAGAGTTTGGAGGAAAAGAAATATCCAAAGAGAAAGTGTAACAAAAAGAA
Source organism: Ctenodactylus gundi (assembly GCA_004027205.1). NCBI lineage: Eukaryota > Metazoa > Chordata > Mammalia > Rodentia > Ctenodactylidae > Ctenodactylus > Ctenodactylus gundi. The sequence goes on along the minus strand of PVKB01003458.1, from coordinate 111,489 downwards.
AAAGCAAAGAACCAACAGTAGAAGAATAGGTCAATGACGGGATTTAGTAAAAAATCTTAGAATAATTACTCAATGCTAACATTCTTACTTTGCCAAAAAAAAAAAAAAAAGACACAGAATGGCAGAATGAATCAAAAAACAAAACCCAACCATTTGTTGTCTGCAAGAAACACACTTCACCCACAGAGAAGCACAGTGACTGAAGGTAAAAGGCTAGAAACTGAATAGAGTAATAACCAGGATGAAATTGAGGCAGTAATAAAGAATCTACCAAAAAAAAAAAAAAAAGAAGAAGAAGCCCAGGACCTGATGGATTCACTGCAGAAATTTAGAAGAACTTCAGGGAAGAGTTATTGCCAATGCTCCTTAAGCTCTTCCATGAAATTGGAAGAGAGAGGACACTGCCCAATTCCTTCCTGAAAGCAAGTTTCATTTTGATTTCCAAACCAGACAAAGACCCAACAAATAAAGAAAATTATAGGCCAATTTCCTTAATGAATATCTATGCAAAAATCCTCAATAAGATACTTGCAAACAGAATGCAACAAGTTACTAACAAGATCATACAACATGACTAAGTTGGCTTCATCCCAGGGATGCAAGGCTCGTTCAACATACTCAAATCAATTAATGTAATACACCATATCAACAAAAGCAAGGACAAAAATCACATGATCAACAGATGCAGAAAAAGACTTTGACAAGATGACATTCCTTTCTGATCAAAACTGATTAAAATAGGTATAGTTGGACCCTACCTTCAGCAGACAAAGACAATTTATGATAATCCTGCAGCCAGCATCACCCTAAACGGGAAAAACTGAAAGCTTTTCTCCTAAAATCATGACATGACAAGGGTGCCCACTCTCACCACTCTTATTTAACATAGTGCTGGAAACCTCAGCCTGAGCAATCAGGCAAGATACTGGAATACAGAGAATACACATAAGAAAGAAAGAACTTGAACTACCTTTATTCACAGATGACATGATCCTTTACAGAGGACCCCAAAATCTCTACCTAACAAACAAATTCAGCCAAGTTGCAGGATATAAAATTAATACACAAAATCAGTAGCATTCCTGTATAGCAACAATGAAAATACAGAGAAAGAGATTAGAAAAACAATTTCATTCACAGTTGCCTCAAAGAAAATTAAATACCTAGGAATCAACCTAACAATGCAAGTGAAGGAGCTCTACGCTGAGAACTACAGTACTCTGAAACGAGAAATCAAAGGGAATTTTAGAAAATGGAAAGACATCCCCTGTTCCTGGAGGAAGAATCAACATTAAGGAAGAATCAACATTATCAAAATGGCCATACTACCTAAACTGATATACAGAATCAATGCAATCCCAATCAAGATACCTGCAGCCTCTCCGGCAGGGGCTATCTGCAGGTACCTGCAGATAACATTTTTTCACAGAACTAGAAAAAATGACCAGAAAATTTATATGGAACCACAAGAGGCGCACTTGCCTAGCAAGTGCTAAGTTAAGTGTTAAGCACCTGAGTTTCCCAGAACCACATAAGCTGGGCATGGTGGTGCACGCCTTTAATCCCAGCACTCAGGAGGCTAAGACAAGAGGACTGCCATGAGTCCAATGCGACCCTGGGCTCCATAGTGAGTTCAGGACCAGCCTGGGTTATAGAGTGAAACCATCTCTCAATAAATAAATAAATTAATTAATTAATTAATTAATTAATGGAAACACTGAACTTGTTGAAAGAAAAATAACGCAAAATCCTTGAAGACATAGGTGTAGGCAAGGACTTTCTCAATAAAACACCCAAAGCACAAGAACTGACAAGTGGGACTATATGAAATTACAAAGCTTCTGCACAGCACAGGAAACCATCAGCAGAGCGAAGAGAGCACCCACGGAATGGGAAAAAAATTCGCCAGCTACTCCTCAGACAGAGGACTAGTATCAAGAATATACAAAGAACTGAAAAAATTCGAGCCTCTAAATTAAAGGACCCAATCAAAAAATGGG